>JAXIVJ010001791.1:0-127077 GCA_036785665.1 Chirona hameri
GGTGTTGCTTACTAACGAGCAGCTTTAATACCGGTGTTGCTGTTTATTAACGAGCAACTTTAATACCGGTGTTGCTGCTTACCAACGAGCAGCTTTAATACCGGTGTTGCTTACTGCCTTTGACCATACTTTCCTAAGCGAGGAAGTGCGGGCCAAGTCACTATGAAACAACGATGACATTATACGATTATCCGATTTCATCATACGCGACACAAAGTTCCACACCGATTTGCGGTACATCGCATCATAACCAGAGATGCGCTCTTGCACGAACATATTGGAATTTGGAGGCACTGCAAAACCTATCGTAGCCAAAGAACATTCTAGCAGCGTTGTTGAAGCACACCTTGAATTTCTTTAGATCAGACATGAAACGAATGCCACACTAGCTCTGGGCATTCAGCATCACACATGGCTGATCTAAAGAAACGTTAACCTGCGGGGTTATTGGTACGGAGCACCGCACATATATGGCACTGGGGGGGGGGGGGGGGAGATAGGTCTGAGGAGGCGTTGTATGGCTGTTGAGTGTATATTATTGGTGACCTTGCTTGTCCGAAAATTCATCACTTTGATCATGAATGTACATCCATTCATGAAATGTATTCATGAATCATGAATGTATATCCATTCATGATCAAAATGCCGTCCGGCATGGCCAGCGCAGCAGAGAAGGTCACGGCCGCATCTATGATGAGCTGACGAGTGTTCTTGAACACAGCCGGATGAGTTCCCGCTGATTTGCCGGCGGCGGGCGGTTCACTTGCTAGCACCAGCCACCGCCGCCAATACATACATTCCATGATAATAAATATCCCTCATTATCGCTTATGAGGGATATTTATTATACCTTTGAGAATTAGATCTTGTTGATAATTCACCTATTTTTAAAGTTGTCCATGCGCCATTTAGCGTTATGAGCAAACATTACCAATCATGTCTTTTGAATAAAACAACAATTAAAACACATCCTGATACAATATTGTAAACGGTTTTCAAAGTTACCATTCGGTGGGAGGCTAGGGTGTCTGTCTGTCCGGGCCCCTGTTGGCATTTTACCGCAGCTTAAATGCCAACATTTTAAGCTGCAGTACCAGCTTGTGTATCCTCTAGTTTTTTTTTTCTCGTTTACCGTCCCATTTGCTCGCAATGGGCAAAAAGGGACTCGCAGGCACCCCAGCTTGCGTTAGGAGAAACAAAAAATCACCTAGAGGTTAAAGGTCAAGGTCACGGGGACGAATACGAGATTTTAAGCTTCGGTGCCAGCTTGTGTACCCTTTAGTTTTTTTCGTTTACGGTCCGATTTGCTCGCAATGGGCAAACAGGGACTCGCCGGTACGTTAGCTTGCGTCAGGAAAAACAAAAAATCATCCAGAGGTCAAAGGTCAAGGTCATGGGGACGAATACGAGATTTTAAGCTTCGGTACCAGCATGGTGTACCCTCTAGTTTTTTTTCCCATTTACCGTCCCATTTGCTCGCAATGGGCAAAAAGGGACTCGCCGGCACCCCACCTTGCGTCAGGAAAAACAAAAAATCACCTAGAGGTCCAAGGTCAAAGTCACGGGAACGAATACGATATTTTAAGCTTCGGTACCAGCTTGTGTACCTTCTAGTTTTTTCGTTTACCGTCCGATTTGCTCGCAATGGGAAAAGGGGACTCGCCGGCACCCCACCTTGCGTCAGGAATAACAAAAAATCAACTAGACATCAAAGGTCAAGATCACGGGGACGAATACGAGATTTTAAGCTTCGGTGCCAGCTTGTGTACCCTTTAGTTTTTTTTAGTTTACCGTCCGATTTGCTTGCAATGGACAAAAAGGGACTCGACGGCACCCCAGCTTGCGTCAGGTAAAACAAAACATCACCTAGAGGTTAAAGGTCAAGGTCACGGGGACGAAAGCGAGATTTTAAGCTTCGGTGCCAGCTTGTGTACCCTTTAGTTTTTTCGTTTACCGTCCGATTTGCTCGCAATGGGCAAAAAGAGACTCGCTGGCACGTTAGCTTGCGTCAGAAAAAAGAAAAAAAAGTTATCCAGAGGTCAAAGGTCAAGGTCACGGGGACGAATACGAGATTTTAAGCTTCGGTACCAGCATGGTGTACCCTCTAGTTTTTTTCGTTTACCGTTCCATTTGCTCGCAATGGGCAAAAAGCGACTCGCCGGCACCCCACCTTGCGTCAGGAAAAACAAAAAATCGCCTAGAGGTCCAAGGTCAAGGTCACGGGGACGAATACGAGATTTTAAGCTTCGGTACCAGCTTGTGTACCTTCTAGTTTTTTTCGTTTACCGTCCGATTTGCTCGCAATGAGAAAAAAGGGACTCGCCGGCACCCCACCTTGCGTCACGAATAATAATAAATCACCTAGAAGTCAAAAGTTAAGGTCACGGGGACGAATACGAGATTTTAAGCTTCGGTACCAGCTTGTGTACCCTCTAGTTTTTTAGTTTACCGTCCGATCTGCTCGCAATGGAAAAAAAGGACTCGCTGGCACCCTAGCTTGCTTCAGGAAAACACAAAATCACATAGAGATCAAAGGTCAAGGTCACGGGGACAAATACGAGATTTTAAGCTTCGGTACCAGATTGTGTTCCCTCTAGTTTTTTCGTTTACCGTCTGATTTGCTTGCAATGGGCAAAAACGGACTCGTTGGCACCCCAGCTTGCGTCAGGTAAAACAAAACATCACCTAGAGGTCAAAGGTAAAGGTCACGGGGACGAATACGAGATTCTAAGCTTCGGTACCAGCATGGTGTACCCTCTAGTTTTTTAGTTTACAATCCGATTTGCTCGCAATGGGCAAAAAGGAACTCGCCGGCACGTTAGCTTGCGTCATGAAAAACAAAAAGTCATCCAGAGGTCGAAGGTCAAGGTCACGGGGACGAATACGAGATTCTAAGCTTCGGTACCAGCATGGTGTACCCTCTAGTTTTTTCGTTTATCGTCCGATTTGCTCGCAATGGGTAAAAAGGGACTCGCCGGCACCTTAGCTTGCGTCAGGAAAAACAAAACATCACCTAGATGTCAAAGGTCAAGGTCACGGGGACGAATACGAGATTTTAAACTTCGGTACCAGCTTGTGTACCCTCTAGTTTTTTCTTTTACCGTCCGATTTGCTCGCAATGGGCAAAAAGGGACTCGCCGGCCCGTTAGCTTGCGTTAGGAAAAAGAAAACATCACCTAGAGGTCAAAGGTCAAGGTCACGGGGACGAATACGAGATGTTAAGCTTCGGTACCGAAGCCTAAAATCTCGAAAAAAAACTAGAGGGTACACAAGCTGGCACCGAAGCTTAAAATCTCGTATTCGTCCCCGTGACCTTGACATTTAGGTAATGTTTTGTTTTTCCTGACGCAAGCTGGGGTGCCGGCGAGTCTCTTTTTGCCTATTGCGAGCAAAGCAGACGGTAAACGAAAAAAGTAGAGGTTACACAAGCTGGTACCGAAGCTTATAATCTCGTATTCGTCCCCGTGACCTTGACCTTTGACATCTGGATGACTTTTTGTTTTTCCTGACGCAAGCTAACGTGCCGGCGAGTCCCTTTTTGCCCATTGCGAGCAAATCGGACGGTAAACGAAAAAATCTAGAGGTACGCCATGCTGGTACCGAAGCTTAAAATCTCGTATTCGTCCCCGTGACCTTGACCTTTGACCTCTGGATGACTTTTTGTTTTTCCTGACGCAAGCTAACGTGCCGGCGAGTCCCTTTTTGCCCATTGCGAGCAAATCGGACGGTAAACGTACAAACTATCGGGTACACAAGCTGGTATCGAAGCTTAAAATCTCGTATTCGTCCCCGTGACCTGGACCTTTAACCTCTAGGTGATTTTGTGTTGTTTTTTTCTGACGCAAGCTGGGGTGCCGGCGAGTCGTTTGAGCCCCTTTGCGATTAAATCGGACGGTAAACGAAACAATTAGAGGGTACCCCGTGCGATGACATTTCAGTGACCTCTGGAGGTGATACCATTTGTCCTAGATCAAAACAGATTGCATATTCGTCATTTATTCGTCATTTATTTAGGAAACCATCCACAACGTGGCTATTACGGCTCCTGTACAGTACATGTGGTAAGGACATTTGTTTTACACGACACAATACAGTTTGCATAGACACTATTTGGAGGCACTCGCTCACGTCACTCATTCGGTTATTGCCAATGCGGCTACAAATTCGCACCTGGACGGAGCAGCTTTCACGGCTGATGGCAGCGCATTCCACGTGCCGACTGCTCGGTACGAGAAATCCTTCTGGGTCTGAGCCATTCTACATTTCGGAAGATGAAGGTCTCCGGCGTCGGCAGCCCTTGTGCTCCTGGCCGATACGTCAGCCCGCTTGGCGAACATGTTTCGCAGCGCCTTAGGGCACTGTCGACTGGTCAGGGCTTTGTGGACGTTGGTACAGTCGTGTCGGATGACCAGTACCTCTACTCTCTCCCACCCGAGAGACGTGAGAGCTGGCGAGATGTGTGCTCTACGTCGCACGCCGGTGACGAGCCGAGCGGCAAAGTTCAGGGACTTCTGAACGCGATGCAGACGACACTGGGCAGCCCCTCCCCAGGCGGACAGGCAGTAAAGGATATGAGGAAAAACGTGTGTTTGGACGAGGAGTTTAAGGACGTCAGGAGTGAGGTGATGGCGGATTTTATACAGAGATGCGGTGATTGCATTGCACCTCCGTACCACCATGGATACATGAGGATCCCAGTTGAGGTGCTGGTCGAGGAGGACTCCCAACACTTTGATGGTAGGGGATGGGGTGACGGTCGAGCCAGAGACGTTGATGCTGAAATTTTTCGCCATTTTGAGGGAGGATTTTGTACCAATGAGAGCAAAGTCAGTCTTGTCCGGATTCATTTTTAGGCTGTTAGCTTGGAACCAGCTTTGAAGGCATTGGATAGACTCCTCGACCCGCGTCTTGAGGTCGGATAGGCCGTTGGAGTCAGGGAGGGAGTGGTCCAGGAGTTGGGTATCTGAGCATAGGATAGGAGACGGCCGTGGAGGAGGAAGGAGGACAGATCGTTGATGAATATGAGGAAGAGGATGGGTCCGACGATGGAGCCCTGGGCCACTCCGTGGGTGAGCGGAAGAATGGAGGAGCCGCCTGTCACAGTCTGCCTCCGCTCGCTGAGGTAACTCTGGAACCAGCCTGTCGACTGGATACCACACCATCCAAGTTTTGTGAGGAGGACGCCATGATCGACGCTGTCGAACGCTTTACTGAGGTCAATTGTTGTTAGCGACGCGACGTGGCCTCTGTCGATGGTCTGACTGATCCATTCGACAACGTCGAGCACGGCGTCCTCTGTACAGTGGTTGGGCCGGTATGCATACTGCATAGGAGAGAGCACGTGGTTATCGAGCAGGTATGGTACGAGTTGGAGCGATACAACCTTTTCAGCAATTTTCGACGGAACTGACAGAATCGAGATTGGCCGAAAATTGTTAACATTGGCTCGGTCGCCGGACTTGTAAATGGGGACAACACGCGCGATTTTCCATGCAGTGGGGAACACCTCAGTGACTATGGAGTAGTTTATCAGATGGAGTAAGTGAGGACCTATGACGGGGAAACACTTCTTCACTGCGAACAGAGGCACATCATCCACACCAACCGCCTTATATTCGTGCATAACTCGATGAGATCTACCCATATGCTAAGTTTGGGGAAAATCGGAACTCCACTCTGAAAACAAATACGAATACGAAGCTAACTTGACGCACATGGCCAAACTTACCTTCAGAAGTATTCTATTTACCCAGGGGGTGTCATCCCTATCTCCGTAACGTGTCCACTTCTACTTATGACGTCACCCCAGTAGTCAATTCTGGCGCATGTCGTCTGCAGTCGGTTAAAAATGTGTTTCGCAAATAACTTTTTGACAAATATCGATACAGCAATGATTTTGATGTCATCGTGTTCGCCTCGTCAGAACACGTCGATTCATACAAATTCCATGTGGTTTAGGTCAAATCAAAATTTCATCGAAGGGGCGGGGCTTAGAGCCTCAGCTGGTGACCGCCGAACCGCAGGGGGACCGTAAACAAGGCCCTGACCTTTGATGACCTCTAGTGACCTCAATATTGATCTGAGCCTAAAATGATCCAGAAGATTTCGATTTGCCTTGTTTTGAGCTTTTCAACGCTGTCTTTTCCTTTTTCGTAACATTTTTACTTTCCGAGTTAGATGATATTTATTTCTCCCGAAATAGCATTAACTGCAATGGCGGAGGAGGCCGATGGATCCACATGACGTCACGCTCTGACGTCATGATCATACAGAATCGCCGGATGACTCTACCTCCTATATATGGCCTTGTATTTACCGTGCTTCAGACAAGGCTTATATATGTCCTTGGCTTCGGATTGTGTCTTGCGCCACTAATGTTTCTTTTGCCTATGTCGATTGCTACCAAATTACTTCCATATTGTTTCACCAAAGAATTACTTTTATCACAAATATAAAAAATAAGGTATCGTTTAGTCATTAACGATCACTTTTTGAGTGAACCTTTTGGGGGGGGGGGCAAACAGGCCACTTTGGGCTTTGGGGGGGGGGGCGGCCGCCCTAAATGCCCCCCCCCCCCCCTGGATCCGCCAGTGATACTAGTTACTAAATCTGGCTGCGTCATGGATCACAGGTCTGTTTGCGCATGCGCAGTGATGTGCCAGCATAGACTTGCCGCCGCTTCCGACCCGCGTGCCGCACGCACATAGACAAAGCCAAGCCGCACAGGCCGGCCGCATGATTGGCCCGTATTGGGCGAGTGGATTGCGTCTAATTGCGTCACACGCCACAGATAGTTTCTGAATCGTTGTGAAGTTTTGACAAGTTTTAGTCGGTGGAGATCACAACTGACCTATCAATACTTATCTTGCTAATTACCACCAAACCGCAATTTTGTAATCATATTATATTCTTACCAACATATTACAAAATTCTGAGGGACATTTGAAGCCAAACATCGCATGTAAAAGTTGTGTAGTTAAAAGGAACAGTTCACCTTGTCAATGTTTTTTTTTTAGATAGCCAAGATGTTCTACATGCTCTAAAATTGACTTGAGAAGCTTTTTCATCTTCATAGAAACCCCTTAATTAATTCAAATTGGCTTACCGGAGTCCAAGAAGGCGGAACGAGTATCCATCGTGTCTCCCATCGCTTATTTGCTGATTTGACGTATGATTATGACGTAACGATGACATATGGCTTGGGGAATAAGTATTATAAACATTGAAATATATAGCGCTGGACAAGACCATGCTGTTTCAGTACCTGATTCCTTTCATTGCACGAATGAAGTGTGAGAGATATATCGTGATTGTTGATAAAATTGTCTATAAAAACTTTTCTCAGCAATATTCTCAGTACAATTATACGTCACGCACGTGCAGATATCGTCACGATCATAGAGATCTTATATACATAGAGTGGCCCTTCCCATGTTAACTTACTTTCGCGGCGTTTCATTGGAGGTTTTTAAGGTCCTTCTTTGGGAAGATTATGATAGCTCGTGATAAATTTGGTTAAAAAAAAAGAAAAAAAAGTTCGTGATAAATTTGGTTCATGTCTTCCATTGGTAGGGATTCCTATAAGCTTACAAACTACAACGCTCTCCGGAGCTGAGGGAGTGGAAGTTAAGTTTTCTTTTCCTCCTAATTTACATCATACATGCATGCCCTTAATAATCACAAACACATGCAAAGATGGTGTTCGATAAATGGTCTATTTTGTTTAGTTTTGTCCGGGTCCATACTTGCAGCACACCCTAGTATTTTATATTCCAGCCGGCAGATGTCACTTTAGGCGGGCGCCTGATGGATGCTGTACCGCAAAGCTTTTGGTATTTTTCTTTCGTAGCACAGCTCCGTGGGCTTCGCCACCGGGGAGGACGGGCATAGGCGTCACCATGATTTTTTGGTTGAGGGGGCAACATTTTCAGGACCCTTTTTGTTTTGTTAGGATTTGTCGGAGATCCACATTTTCAGCTAGCGGGAGTCGGTCGCATTTCTCAAACTTCATTTTTGCATGCAACGCCCGTGGACGTAATGTACTGTTTAGCAAAATCATATTTTATCTAAGTAATAACTGTATCGCTCAAACGTTGGTGCCATGACCAAACCCCAGCCTCTCTTGGCTAGAAAAGTCAGATGGGAAAAGACACAAATGGGAATTTAATGTAAACTTTGGCAAGGATTTGCGGAATAAGAAACGCTCGACGCGCACCTTAATCAATATTTGCATACGTGACTTTCCCTGTCCGTGTCCTATGTTCTTTCTTTCGTGTTCTCTTTCTTTCCCTCTGTTCCCGTCCCCATTAGGGAGGTACACCTAGCATTATTGTTTTTGACACAATGTCTTGTCGCACTGTCGTTCCCTGTCAGCCACACTCAACGTTTTGATTCTGGCATGCTCTTGGCAAAATCATAGTCATCATGTATCATCATTTATCTTTTTGTATGAGAAACGACTTTTCTACTACAGCCCAAGCGGTGAGACGCAAGGACCCGCAACACATTTACAAAGTATACGCAGTACACAATACTCATTACACATATACACACAGTGCATGACATAAATCCGCGTGCAAGCGGCGATGGTAGTCCGACACTGTTCATCAACGAATGGACGCGTCGGTAAGGTGGCATTGGGACGGTACGTTTTTATGCTACTGCACTGATGAAATAACATGTAACAAACTGAAACTGAAACCAGACAAATCACGTTTCTTTTTACAAACACAGTTGCCTTTTAAGGCGGCCGCACACTAGGCCATTCGGCGCGCGATATACTGCGACATTCCGCCTCGGAAAATCGCGTCGATACCGCTGAATATCGTCCTTGTTCCGGCGGATTCGGCGCTGTCTGCTCGCGAGATTCCGCCCCGCCGATCTACAGCATGTCGCAACCTGTGCCTACAGCCTGTCACTAGGTAAATTAATGATGGACATTTTTCGACGAAGATGTAAGTTTAGAACCACGAAACTTTTAGATAACAAATTTCACAGCGGCAAGAGCATGCTGTGCAAAATTTGTACCTCTGTCTTGCATATATTCACCACTGTTGCCTGATCAATTTTGTTGTCCGCGGCTCCGCGGCGTTCAGTCGCGGAAAAAATCTCGTTCGAATCAGCTTTTTTCCGCCGGTCCGCAGATGGCCGGCCGACGACATTCGTCCGCGATTTTTGACGTTTCGGCTGACGCGAACGCGGAAAGTCGCTAAAGATACGCGGAAAGTCGTAGCGTTATCGCGACCTCCGCGCGCCGAATGGCCTAGTGAGCGGCCGCCTTTAATATAATGTTCACGAAACACAACACAACACAACACCACAAAACAAAAGCACACCGCCACATGCGTTCATTGTTTATTGTGCGGCCCGTCCGGCCAAGTCGGGACGGCGCCAGTATCGTCGGCAATTGCCGTCCCGGCTCCGGGGAGGCCTGACCGACCCGGCCGGGGAGAGCTGTGGAATATCACCCCGGCGCTCCGCCTGTGCCCCCGCCCGCACTGCCTCGCGTTTGCTACACTCAACCCCTCGAGACTGTGACCCATGCCGCTGGCCGGGCGTGCGATCCGTCAACCCGTTTGGCGCATCGCAAGCCCGGCCAGCCGACCGGCCCTGAAAAAAAAAAAATGCGAGGGCCGGTCTCGGGTTGGCCCGGTTGGGTTAGGGGCGGGGGCTACCAATCACTGGGAAGTCCCCTCGCCGCTTCTTCCCGCTGTAACACTACTTTCAAAAATATAATAGTAGTAGTAACCACTGCGTCTAGTGACCTCTGAAGAGAGTCAGCTTGTTCAGCGTCTTCCGTTTATTACCGACTTGGAGACGCTGGGTACGCAGACGAGCGATATGGTGCTGCCGCACGCGATAGTACAAGGTAGCGATTGTACGGGTGAGGGTGATACTGTGGGTATCGATCCCGTACATGGTGTCTGTCATGACTGCCTAGGTGAAACCCGTCCCATGTGTCCACAGCACTCACGACTGCTGAACATATTTTTGCCTGCAGAGTAAAGTTGGTTCTAGAACCACGGATGGCCCGAATGGCCCGCTCCGTTGTAAGTGCTATATGGAGGGCTGCTTTGGATGGCATTTTGAGCGCTCCACTCATATTTGTTTTGTATCGATGAGGCAGCAGTTTTCGGTCAGGTCACCGGGAGGTGTGGTGGTCGTCAGCGCAGCAACACACTTCTCGCAAGAAATGATCTGAGCGGCCTTTCGGACGTCGTGACCAGCCGGCGATGTAGCACACTGCGTTTCGAATGAGGGAGGTTAAGGTGGTGGTTTCGTCAATTTTCTCCAGAAGAAGTAGCAGTGACTCGTCATCTGGAATGTCTGTTAGGTCGGCAGGAACGACTGTCTCAGGGTCTTCATGACCTACAGAAACAATGCAGGTTGGATCAAGCGCTGTTACATTCCCGTAAGTACCCGCTTTCACACCAGTTCTCCGGATCAGCTGCCGCCATATCTTCGAGAACTGGAGAGCCGTTGGACTGTTGTTCCAGCCGCCCAGTCGCCGCACGCTCCCGAACAATAATTCGAGGTGATCCTGTGAGAACTTGTCCGTGAGCACGTAACGCTGCGCAGACAGGAGCTCTGGCAGTAGCCGGATCAAGCTAAGGGCAGTGACAACGATTCCCACTACACTCCGCCAGCGTCTGGAGGAACGAATGCTATTCCCCGCTGCATTGGTTAATGACATCATATATTTTATGCCTTCATGCAATTCAGCCGTTATCTCCTCTTTGTTGTATGTAGAAATGGGTGCTTTGTAGCCCCTCGCGATTGTATTCCTGCTGTTCAAGATCTCGAAGAGGTTGTTTACGACCAGCAGGAACCGTACAGTAGGCATGGCGTCCTCGAAGCCCTCGTAGCTCAGGTCATGAAGAACCTCGATGGCTTTTGCTGTCGACCTGTGAATGCGTTCTTTAATCAGCTATGATACGATAAGAGAGATAATCTTGTAATCGAATGGCAAGGCAATCGAATGGCAATCGATTCAGCAAGGCAATTGAATGGCATATATCACTTAGTTTGACCCCTCCAAATCCTTCCAACGAACGGTGCACTAAGGTCACGACCTCCCAAAGGTCAACCGAGGTCATTGACCTCTGATAACCTCGGATAACGTTTTTGTTGCATCTCTAGAGTAAAATGTTTCCTTATTGGGGTATTTTTAGACCCTGATTTCGAATTTGACATTCATTTTACACAAAGATGGATTCAAATGACCAGACTTTGTCCGCCGCCCTGTATGACTGATATCCCCTTTACTAACAGTTAATGAATCCATCCTCATCCTGTCCTGGATGAACATGAGAGTGAATGAATCCATCCTCATCCTGTCCTGGATGAGGATGAGTGAGGATGATATCCTGGGACGTAGTGGGGGGGGGGGGGGGGCAGTCATTTGCTGTTTTTAACAATTACTACTTTCCACCTTCTTTTATATCACCACATCTAACACCCAAACTACCTCTCTTTATATGCTTTTTTATTTATTTTCATTTCTTAGCTGGAAGTGCCGCGACATTTTCTCTTTTGTTCTCTAGTGTTAACTTAAGGTGTCGTGCGTCGTTGGGATCGAGGGCGGGGGCACTCCTGGTCACCTATTAATGGGTGGCGGTTAGAAGAAGAAAAAATCAAGGTCAATGACCTCAGATGACCTCAGATTACTTTCGACATTTGGCAAGGAATAAAGGTCAAATAAAGGAGACCTAAAATGTATCAAAACGCATTCTACTGACCACAAGAGACGTCTTGGTCCTCAGCGCATGGCTCTAGGTTGATAAGAAGTCATTCAATCGGCAGATACGCAATTTGATGATTTTCAAGTCACTGGCCTAACCTCAGACGTCACCAAATAAAACACAGCCTTAAAATCGGGTATCATCGAGTCCCTTTCGTCACACGCAACCCTCTCGTTTTTAACCAAAGTTCTAGCTCAATTAGGGTCGTATCGGCAGAGGGTTGCATCACCCCTTCCCCTACACGGAGACAGTATTTTTGCCCTGCACTGACGACTGGCCAAGGAAGCGCTGGTTAGAGTAGTAATGTCAGTGTACATACATACCTGCTGAGGGTTTGCGCCGCAGTGGACACACGCATTTTGCAGTTGTCGAAGTCTATATGGTTCCCGGTGAGTCGATTGGCCAAGCGCAGACCATCCTGTTCCTGGAGTTCATGACTCATGGGGATGTACTTCCAGCAGAGTGCTCCGTCAGGCGACTTCACACACTTAGTAGCATGCAGCATGTTTCGAATCAGCTTCAACATGTGGCAAGCGTCGAACATGAGAAATATCTCCTTCCCGGTGTTCGGGTCGCTAAACGACGTCTGGATCGCTGTTGAGCCGTGCTGCCTGAACGACCCACCCAAAAGGCCGCTCATCCCCACGTTCGTGCCATGACCGTCCATGACCGCAGTGAGGACAGAAATGTGCCGATCAGCCAACAAAGTCAAGGCGTGAAGTAGCAGCTGCTTTTGCCCTTCAGCTTGCAGGCCTTTTGCCAGGAAGTACGCGAAAGGTGCCTTCCAGTGACCCCTGACACCAATCAACATAAAGACCAGCGCTTCCTTGGCTTCCTTTTCCCTTCCCTCACCGTCGCCTAGGTCTTCAAAGCCAATCATGTCTCCAGATGACTGATCAAAGTTTAACACGGCAAATCAGACACGGCCAACCTGCTGTCTGATACTTATGCCGTCCAGAGCCATAGTGCAGTCCTGGTACTGCGCCGGGTCTTTTTTTGCATCGTTCCGCGAGGGCATTGAGCATGGGTATTGAAAAATGCGGCTTATCATTTATCGAGCCCATCCATTTTGCCAATGTTACCTATTGGTCACTGCTGGGTCGAAATGGGAGGAGCACACCCTGTCGCTTTCGGTAGGAAACCAAACCGCTGGTCTTCCCAGCGCTCCCTTCCACTTCTTGCACACGGCGATATCCGTCGGGAACCGATGCAAGCTCACGTTGGGTGGCGTCTTGTGGCATCCTTCAATACAGCAAGTGTTTGGCATCTTCGAGCAAAACACACACACACAAAAGTAAATACACAAAAGGTAAGAATTGAGAAAGCATCCACAACGTATGAGTCGGCTTCATGTCATATAAAATGTATCATTTATCCCGCCTGGTATTGCTCATATACATAAAATCCTAACATCTTATAAACAAAACACGTACTCTGTTTTATGTTTGTTAATATCCACGGCGAACTTGGGTATCGCTAGCAGGCAATGCGCCAAATCAACGCCAAATGATTGTCTACAACCAAAATAAAAATGTTAAATCGTGTCCATTGTTTCTCTGGGGACCTCCTTAGAAAAACAATGGCCAATATCTCAGAAAATAAATACCAAAACATAGAAAAGTCGTCTTTGTGAAAGAGGTCGCTGACAATGCCGCACAATATTTAGACGCATATTTCTTGCTTGCATTCCTCCAATGAAACGCCGCGATTTCAAGTGTAGGGCCTCTCTATGTATATAAGATCTCTATGGTCACGATGACATTGCGTGCTTCTTATCAATCTAATTTCGCATCAATTCGCTCTATTCAGAGGAAAAACTGAATTGAAACCAAATAACTGAATGTATAATTTGTGTTTTTTCCGCGTCATATATATTTGTATGGCTTACTAGTAACATGATACTTGATTTCTAGCTTCTCTCAATCATTTCTGAGGTTTGTTTAGCAAACCTCAGAAATGTGAACAGTTTCCTTTAAAGGGAGATAATCACCTTTTTACTTTGTTAGCAACAATTTATTTGGCTACCGTTATGGTATTAAAATGTTGTTATCTAAATTTAAGAAATAAATACAACTATTCCCTAATTCAAAGTTGGAAGTTTGGGAAAATTAATGATCGGTACTTTCCCTCCACTATTGGAAAGAAGCGCAACATAGTGGACAGCATAGTGGTTCAGCACCAGCCGTCCGGTGCCAATTTAAACTGACGATGTCAATGCACTTTTGTCAAATGATTGTTGATAATTCATAAAATTCTGGCACATATTCGCAAAATATAGAGTGCAGGAAACATATTGCATACCTTCATGATAAATAACAATGCGTAGGGAGGCTAATTTACTGAATTCGTTACCGATTACTTGCTGAGTACCGACCGATATAAGTGTGGATCGCTTATCGACAGGAAACTGGCAATATCTTTTGGTAGGAATGTTTATATGCAAAATGTGATGAATTTACAATATATTTTGGCTTCGTATATCGATTTCAGGTGCTAACTCCATTTTGTGTGAAAAGGGTGATTATCTCCCTTTAACCCTCGCCCTGCGGGAGGTTTTTCACCTTCGCCCTACGTGGTGGGTCCTAAAAAGACCCCCTGTTAACTTCTAAACAAAGCAACATAGAGCAACGCAGTAAGAACCAACATGTTACCTGTCATGTTTGGAATCTAACAGTATGCAATTTTTAGGTTTCGGGTTAACGAGTGACCTTCCAGGTCAAGTGAATGACCACGATCGACCACGTCAAGAACAGCGATTTTGCTCTGTCAGAAAACTTCAAAATGAGAAATTGATAAATGTAAATAAAAAGGCATGTTCCTAGACCAGTTTTGTCTCAGAAATATAGAAAAGGTAATTATGTATTCGTATCTGGTCAAAAAAAAGTCAAAAAAAATTATTAAAATAACGTCATGAATTTCTTACACTTAGGGAGCCATCACTCAGTCAAAAATAGAGATATGTCTTTTAAATTAGGTTTGAGTATTGTCCATACTTAGTTCTCTCACATGCATTCCATTTTTTTAACATCTTTGAAAATTTTGATTTTGCAGTGATTTTTCCCCAAAAAAAGTTTTTTTTTCATTTTGGGGGTCAAAAACCCCAAATTTCGAAAATCAGAGATTGCCATTTTAAAAGAAATGTTATTTTATGTCTTTGGTTAATTGTGTTTGCAATTTGCTTCAAAACTCTGTTTTCTACGATTTTGTCAAACCTTTCTCGTTTTTCCACCACCATGACATCATTAAAACATCATTATTTCCCAAATTCCTCAACCAATTTCAATGAAATTTGTACAGAATACGTATAACTGTTGTATACTTAGCTGCTAAAAATGTAGGCAAGATGCGCCTCATATTGAAAAGTTATGCAGGAAAAACCTCAGGGGGGTCGTTTTAGGACCCCCCGTAGGGCAAGGGTTAACCCTATTAGTGGCAGGGGTGGGGCAGATTATGCCCACATCTCAGGTTTTTCGCAGATATCTCCCGAACGGCAAGGAGCAGACTCATGACATTTTTGGTGACTTTTCCTATAATTTAATTCCGCATATGGAGTCAAAATTTTGAGTTCTTAACCTGAACAGAGGTGGTTCCAGAGCCCAGGTTCGGGATGATTTTTTTCTTCTGTGACATTTAGCGATAATACGGAGATACGATCTTCACGGCTTCTTCCTAACTGCCTGAAGTATAAAGGAGTTACATAGGTTTACGGTGATTGAAACAAGTGCAAATTAGTTGATTTTAGTGATCAAGAATACATATTGCACGACATAGGCCGTTTCAGTGACTTGAGAAGGGGAGGTTTACAGAAAGTTTTGTTTATATATTTTACCTCCCCTTTTCGCTAACCTGTCACCGCCTATGGATGTAAATATGCTTTGTAACGGTTGTGTTCGATGTCACAATAGGACACTTTTTCATTTATCGAAAAAGAAGAAGAAAACAGAATGTTTTATAAGGCATTTATTTTCCCCAAAATTTAGTGACCTGAAAACGCCTATGATTTTTTAACTTTAAAAAGTCACCATCATATATCAATTCACAATTAAATCTCTATCGATCTCCATTAGTTGCGTTGAAATTGGTTGATAAACATGCCAGCTGTGGTGGATCACAAATACCTCTAATATTTGTCGTTTTTGTCCCCCTGTTGCCCCCCTATACAAAACAAATCGTGTTTTTTTTATTTTTCAGAAATGTAGGTCGTGTTGAGGGGAATCAAACGCTGTTTTATTTGTGAAAATCGGACGGGTAGATCTCGAGATCTCCGGAGGGGGAGGGGCGGAAACCGCCCCCCCCCCCCCCCCCCACCCCTGCCACCACTAATAGGGGTAGCCAGGAGCCTACCACTAATAGGGTTAAGGAAATGTTTCACCTTTCTGAAAGTTGTCAGATATACGCTGGTTGTAGTAGAAAATATGAAGTAAGTGCTGCTGAAAACGATGGTGATATTTTTCACTCGAAAAGTCACTTAACTTTATACAAATTCTGTTTTTATATTTGGGCGAATGACGTCATTGTTGAGCTATAGACCTCCGCTGATTGGCAGACAAAGTGGGATTGGCTGAAAAAGTGTCTGTCAGCCAATCAGTGGCTGCATCAGCTTGGAGTCATTTTGCAAATGGTAAATTAAATTGCTTAAAGACAGATAAGTTTTTGGGGAAAATGACCTTAGTAATTAAAACATATCAATAACGGTTCAAGATAATGTCTATCTCAGTTTAAAACTAATACAAAGGTGAAACATTCCCTTTAAGGAATGTATCGTCGAACTACGACTTCTTAACCAAAACTTGTTAAAACTTTTCAGAAACTTTTCAGTATCTTGCAGCGCAATATTCTTCGTGAAAACGGCTATTACAACCATTTTCAACCGAATTGCTGCATTTATGCAGAGTTGATGTAAAATTCATGCGAGAGAAGGTAAAACAATTCATGATGAAGGCTTTAGCAGTTTATGGGACATGGCGAACATTAATTAAGGAATAACGTCTACCCGCCAGTCAGGGTTTAAATGACCCCCATCAGGGCGATTGTTTATGTTTTAGAAATTAAGTTAAATGTATGCGCAATGAAACTGTTGAAATCATACCTGAATCCTGACGGCAGCCTCTCGTTCAGGAGCTTATTGTGCAGGTCGGGTAGATCGACGACGCAATTCTGTTCCTGGAACTCGTCAAGTTGGCTTTGGAGAAGCTGCATCTCATGCGACCGCCGCGCGGGCGTGGTTACATGCTTAGTCGACCTTGGAGGATCAGTTGGGCAGGCATCGTCGTCTGGGGAATTGTCACAAATCGATGGCACAGCGTTTGGCCTCAGACGACAACGCCGCCTTTCCCCGTTGGGGCGAGTTGAGACGTTCCACAGAATGCCACTCGTCTGAAAGTGCTTCTCACAAATGCCGGTGTGATCAGCGTTGAAATTGTTTATTCTAATTGCTTATATCCAGAGGTCTGGCTAAGCTGCTTGTTCTTTAGAAACCTAAATACATGTTTTGTTTTGTGGTCCGGAGTCTCAACTTTCTTAGCTTGTTTGTAGTCACTATTTTTAGGCTTAAACCTGACCAGCATTTAAGAGCAGCGCACTTCACTGCCATTTCTTAACCCTCGCCTGACAGCCCCCCCCCCCCCCCCCCCTGAGGTTTTCCTTCGAATAACTTTTTACACATTACACACAACACAAAGCATCTTGCTGAAATTTTCGGTAGCTGAGTTTTCAACAATTATACGTATGCTGTAAAAATGTAATTAAAATTGGTTAAGTTGTTTGAAGTAGTTTGAAGTAGTTTGTAGAAAGTCATGTTTTGATGACGTCATGTTGGTGGAAAAAGATACAAATTTGAAAAATGGTAGAAAACAGAGTTTTTAAGAAAATTGCAAACGCAAATCACCAAAGATACAAAATGGTATTCTCTTGAAAATGGGTATCTCGGATTTGCAATTTTTTGTTTTTTTACCCCTAAAATAAAAAAAAAACTGTTTTTGGAAGAATCTAACCATATCCAAATTTCAAAGATATTAGAAAAACCGGAATAACTTTGAGAGAACAGAGTGTGGATAATACCCATACCAAATTTCAAAGCAATATCTTCATTTTTAACTGAGTGATGGCTCCTTAAGTGTAAGAAACTGATGACGTCATTTTTTTAATAACTTTTTAGACTTTTTTGGACAAGATACGAACAAATAATTACATTTTCTGTATTTCTGAGCCAAAACTGGTCTAGGAACATGCCTTTTTATTTACATTTATCAATTTCTAATTTTGAGGTTTCCGAAGAGCAAAATCGCTGTTCTGGACGTGGTAAATCCGAGGTCATTTACTTGACCTGAAAGGTCTCCCGTTGACCTAAAACCTCAAAATCGCATATTTGTAGATTCCTTTCATGACAGGCAATATGCTGGTTCTTACAGCATTGCTCTAACTTGCTTGGTTTGGAATTTAACAGGAGGGGGGCTTGCCAGCCCCCCCCCCCCCCCGTTTGGCGAAGCTGAAAAAGCTCCCGTAGGGCGAGGGCTAACAACCGCCTTGCCGGTGCTCGGCGCCACCTACGCCTTGCCGGGGGGAGGGGGGGGGGGCGTTTCGACGCCCTCCTTTGAACTCGGCTCATATAAGACGCAGACACAAACCGAAATACCGTTCGAAAGCTCGCCAAATGCATTTTGAAACTATTTCGGCCATGTTTGTGCTCAGGTCAATATTGAGGTCACCAGAGTTCATCAAAGGTCAGATTTTCCAGTTTTAGGACTATGCTCCATAAACCCCAAAATATCTCGGGAACTATGACAGCTAGGAACAAACGGAAAAGCTAAAAAGAAGAAGAGCCTCTTATTGCAAATGACGAATTTCGAGTGTCCAATCCAGGTATTTCATGTTATCTATGGCATGGTTTGATTAAGAAAATTATGTTCTATAAACCAGTGTCAATAACCCCAAATAAGCGATGTGGCAGAAACACTTCCTTTAATTAACTTTAAGCTTAGACATAAATAGTGATGCAAAACAATATGTATGCAAATATATGCATTGCAAGTTAATTGAACGAGCTTAGTTTGTAGCATGATGCTATACTCATTCCCATAACCAAGAACATTCTTATGAATGGTTAGACTCCATCAGCATTATTTCTGTAAATAGTCATGGCAGGATAAATGGACACTTATTATCATCTGTGGTTGAGGAGAAATTAATCTCGCAATCACGGTGGGAACGACCATGCACATAATTAAGTTTTGAATGCCATGCATTGTGGGCTAGCAAAATTAAGGCACAGAATGTTTAATTCCATAAATATGTTAAGAAAATAAAGCAGGCAAATTGGACACGGTTAGGAGAAAATATAAAAATGGGAATTTATATGCGCAATAGGGAGAGACCTCGCCTCTTGAGAGCATACGATATCGGGTTCCCATCTCGACAAGGACAGCCTTGGGTCAGTTCCCATCCTTTGCCTTTGTCCTATGAGAGAAAAAAATGATGACTATATGTGGTTGCACCACTGGGAAGACCATTAGGCGAGCTGGAGAGCATTGGTTTTTCACATTGCTATGATACGCCTGCTGCGTGGCGTAATGCATGCTAAATAGATGACTACTTCTGTCAGCGCTCCTAAGGGCGCACATCACAGACGCCACCCATGGGCGGATCCAGGGGGGGGGGGATGGGCAATTGCCCCTCCCCAAACGAAAAGTCGGGGGGGGGGGGGGGGCAAAAGTATGTTTTTCCCAACCCCCCAAGTTGAAGTAAAAGTTACAATTTTTATATTTGCAAAATGCATTTTAGCTGTTTTTAGCAACATTTATTTATAACGATATGATATGCACTGCTGCAAATTACGATAAACAAGTGATGAATCGGCACGACCCAACGGCAGATTAAACAGAAAAACAACAGTAAACATCTACTTTTAAATAAGCATTCACGATCTATAGACTATGAATGTGAGCGTCACGCATCCCCGCCATCTACGCTAAGTTTGACATTTATTATTGCTAATATTTACCACTTCCCTGAATTTTACTCAAATCTCCCGTTTTTTCATGAAACATTCCGTTTTATATTGAACCCGCACTTATTTGACTGGAATCATTCCCTTTCTCTTCGTAGCATTTATTCTGTCTTATGGCTCCCGGTATTCTATCCATTTATCATTTTTTTATTATACTTTAATGGAGGAGCGCCTGCAAACAAACTTGTTATTACACGAGCCGAAGGCGAGTTCAATAAGAAATATTTCAGGCGCGCACTCACAAAAAAACAACACCCGCGCAGGGTGTTGACACCCCTAGCCCGTGTGATGCCCACACAACCTAAAATACGTCGCCTGGAAGGTGTTCTTTAGCACTCAGGGAGGCGTACCGGAACACGCGTGATCGCCGCTGCATGGGGTGTATAGGTTTAACGGAACACCCTTGATAACCGCTGCATGTGGTGTCGAGGTGTCGCAATAATCATGCGGGAGGTGTCGATTGACGCCACAGCCGGGCGTATTGCGGGAGTTTGTTTACCACTGGGAAGGCGTAACGTCACCGCTGCATGGGGTGTCGAGGTATCGCAATACTCATGCGGGGGGTGTCGATTGACGCCTCAGCCGGGCATATTGCGGGAGTTCTTTTACCACTAAGAGAGGTGTAATGGTTGCCGCTACTTGGGATGTATACGCGTCGCAAGACGCTCCTTAGGCTTTCTTAACCCGCGAGTCTTTCTTAACCCGCGCGGCGCTGGGGTCTCCAGCCGAACGCGCGGCGCTGGGGGGGGAAATTTTACCCCCCTCGTATCTTCCGAACCAATAACCGCAGCGAGACGCGCAATGCGGGGATCACAAGCTCTCAACGAGAAGAATCGAATGCACACTCTAAATTCTTAAAATAAGGTCACATGTCAGGTCACGGTCAGGTCAAATGTAAAATGTAAGTATTTGAGTTTTTGGGGCTATACTTTCCATCCAAAGCCTTATATTGCAACTATTATCTCACAAAGTGCTCCAGAGTGTATAATCCATTTCCCGCATAAGTAAAAGTGAAATTGTAAGCAAAGGTCAAGGTCAAGGTCAGGTCACACAAGGTCACAGGTCTACGAAAGCCATGCGACACATGTTGTATGGGTTATTTTACACGTATAATTCGATAGAAGCAACCATTTTCACAGCCTGACACCATATAATCGTCCTCAGGTCAAGGTCAGGTCACAATAAGGTCAAAATTTGAAATTGATTAATCTAAATAAACATTGCATGTTTTTAGACTAGTTTTGTCTTCGAAATACAGTGGTGGCATTTATTTGTCTGTATCTGGTCAGTAAAAGCCAAAAAACGCAATTTAAAAAACGACGTCATGAGTTACTTGTTCTTAGAGAGCCATAAGTCAGTCAAAAATAAATAAATTACTTTGAAATTTGGTTTGAACATCGTTCATACTCGATTCTCTAATATATCTTCCGTTTTTTTTTGAAAATCTTCAAACAAAAAACTTTTGTGGAAATTCTTCCCCAAAAATCAGTTTTTTGCATTTTTGGGGGTCAAAAACCCAAACTTTTGAAAATCTGAGATAGCCATGTCAAAGACAATGCTATTTCCCTTCTTTTGAAGCCTTTTATTTGCAATTTGCAGTAACACGCTATTTTCTACGATTTTTGCAAACATTTAACGTTTTTTCACCAAAAATGACATGGCATGACGTCACTAAAACGTCATTATCTGCCACAAATTTTCACGAATTTTAAAAAAAAATGGCAGAAGACGTAGAATTGATGCACCATAAGCTACCGTAAGTTTCACTTTGGTATCTGTCATAGTTGTCAAGTTATGGAGAAAATCCGGGAGGGGGGTAAAATTTACCCCCCCCCCCCCCAGCGCCGCGCGGGTTAACCCGCGAGTCACTGGGGGGGGGCTTTTTAGCCCCCCCCCCCCCCTCCTTAGGAATGTTACAAATATCTCAGCAACTAATGCAGATATCGAAGCCAAACTTTCTGTACCTTTCCGGGCATCATTTTGACAACTTTTGAGCAAAAATAAATAAATTTCGTCAGATTTTTTTCGAGATATAGTGAATTTAGTGACGTCACTAAACACGATTCAGATCGATGGGTGACCTTCTAGGTCAAGTGAATGACCTCGGATTTACCACGTCCAGAACAACGATTTTGCCCTTCAGAAAACCTCAAAATTAGAAATTGATAAATGTAGATAAAAAGGCATGTTCCTAGACCAATTTTGGCTCAGAAATACAGAAAAGGTAATTATTTGTTAGTATCTTGTCAAAAAAGTCAAAGAAAGTTATACCAAATCACGTCATCAGTTTCTAACACTTGAGAGCCATCACTCAGTCAAAAATGAAGATATTGCTTTGAAATTTGGTATAGGTATTTTCCATACTCAGTTCTCTCACACATTTTCCGGTTTTTCTAACATCTTCGAAATTTTTGATTTTGTGGGGATTTTTTATTTTTTTTATTTTATTTTAGGGGTCAAAACCCCAAAATTGTGAAAATCCGAGATTGCCATTTTAAAAAGAATTCCATTTTGTATCTTTGGTAAATTGTGTTTGCAATTTCTTTTAAAAATCTGTTATCTACCATTTTTAATTTTTCTCTCGTTTTTCCACCAACATGACGTCATAAAAACATGATTATCTCCCAAACTACTAAAACAATTTGAAATGAATTTTGACAGCATACGTATAAGTGTTGTAAACTCAGCTATCGAAAATATCAGCAAGATGCGCAGCAAGGGTAAGCAGTTATTCAAGAAAAACCTCAGGGGGGGGGCTGTCAGGCCCCCCGCAGGGCGAGGGTTAACATTAGTTTTTAACTGAGATAGCCAGATTGTCGGGAATACTGAAAAATCTCCAAATACGAAAAGTTTTCCTTCCAAAACGACCTAGTTGCTGAGTTTCAACGCAAAAAAAAAACGTTGGGTATATTTGGTCATATTTTAAAGGGACAAATCTTGTGACGTTTCGCATACGTCATTAGTATTCCTACCGCACTTCGTTTTCGCCAGGGTAATACAACAACTTTTTCGCTATTATGGACCGGCCGCCACCGAAACGCGTATCATGTGATCATGAGCTAGAAATATTATTGGCCATAACTTTGTCAATTTTCATTGGATTTCCAATTGAAAATAATAACGACACTCGTCTTGAAAAGGTACACCTTTTGAAGGGTGGCTGATAGCTTCAATATTCTCCGCAATAGAAGCACCTGTAACTGTGATACATTTGGGCTACATTCTGCCTGTGGTTAGAGTTTAAGTAATTACCTCTGTACATTGTGAACCGATTTCCAATTGAAAATTACCAACAGATTCTTAGTGATAAGACGCATTTGTTGATTGGTGGCAGGTCGGTGTTCATGCAATATATTAATTCAATTTTGACAACGTTTTGTATTGTTTACGTTGAAGTGACGCTTAGCTCGAAATATTATTTGCTATAACTTTGTCAATTTTCAATGGACTTCCAATTGAAAATAATTTCCGCACTCGTCTTGAAAGGGCACACCTTTTGATGGGTGGCTAGTACCGGTAGCTATAATATGTATAATACATCCACCACATACCGGTGAACACACATAAAAACATTTGTGGGTAGGTATATCATATTTATGTATGAACATGAGCATTATAGGTATGTGTTCACGCAACGCCACTCCAACTCTACTCATACAATGCAATAGTGTAAACATTCACACATTTTCAATCGCGACCAATATACTCGCGAGTCGCGACCCAGCGAATAAGGTTGTCAGTGTTGCCTACATATTCTGATTCAAGGATAGGCTTTTGCCGGTATGACGTCACAACTCGTTTTGGTGACGCAAGATGGTTGTGACGTCATATGTATTAACCCTATTCCCTGCGGTGGGGGGGGGGGGGCAGATTCTGCCCCCCCCCCCCCGGGGGGTTTTCACTTGCCGCTTCTAAACCGTTAGGCCTAGCGTCCTGAGACTTTGTGACTTTTCCCAAAATTGAATGGCGCGTGTTGTGCCAAATTTGGGAAAAATCGGTTCAGCAGAGGCGGTTCCAGGCTCCTGTTTTGGGGAGGGTGTTACGAATGCGGTTTTGCGGCGCATACTTCCTTCGTGGTTTGCAATGTAATACATGCGTCAGAAACAATTGCAATGCAATATGCATCATAGATACTGGGATTGTACATATTTGTTGGGGCAGAGGCGCACTCAGGAAAAAAATGGGAGGCGATACCCACCCTCAAATTAGGTCCAACTTCAAATTAGTAAGATGATAAAAGCGTTACGCGCATGGTTCCCCCCATGTTTTCTTCCTGGATCCGCCTATGTGCAATATATCAAATTGAACCAATTACAGCATAGAATGCCCACATGTGACGTTCATGTCGTCCTAAAAACAATCACGAACAGCACATATTTTTTCCAGTAAATCCACCCATTTTACATTCCCTGAATACGCCTATGATTTTTTTTTCTTTTGATATATTAAATACTAGTACATTTGAAGCTCAAAAACGTTTGTCGCATGACAATTTTGGGGTCCAAAAAGAGGGATCTTGTCATGACGAATCGAATGGCGTTTTCTCTATCGAAATCGACCGAGCGGGGTCAGAATCTCCTCCCCCCCCCCCCCCCCCCCACAGGTTAACGTAATTCTGTCCGCCCGCAGGGAAAAGAGCAGGTTAATATCAATATTTGTCCAATTATAACAAATCGGTACTTTATTCGCAAAAACGAATGCCAGAAACGTAATCAGGACACTCTTTTCCATCATTCCACGTACTTTTCCCAAGGTGTACTATTCCTTTAATAGTGAGGTAATGCTGAGCGACTGTAATAGGTCTGGTACGTTATGCTAAGGAAAGGTGGTAATATTTGCGTTGCCTTGTGACAATCCCTGACTGATGTATCGGTCCAACTGTTGTCGGTGCATGGTCAGTAGAGATCCAGGAAATCTGGAAAAATATGGTCCAGACTACGTGCAGCACCATTCAAGAGATGTAGTGTACCGAGTTGTAATTGGTAACGTTTCGCTGTTATCAACGCTGGCATTTACTCTACTCGCTGCAGGCTGAAATATCCCGACACTGGCAATGTATTCGGATTGCGAGCCCACGCACCATTGCTACCATTGCACCATTGCTGTTGTCACTGTCGTTATATTTTGCATCAACTGCCAGTACGCATATATGGATTGATTGCATCTCTTATCTCTTATGGCCTTTATTGCTATCTGACATTTTCTTGTCCTCCCATCCTTTCCATACATAGCTATTTCCTTTCAGTACGAGCACGTTGTGGCGTACACAATCATAACAATCTACCGGATTCGAGTCGCTTCGGCGCTCGCTGTTTGCCCCTGACTGGGATGGCCTGTTGCCGGTGGCAGCGGTCACACTCAAGGTCAGGTGACGTTAGAGGGCGGGCGGACCGTGTCCAGGTATGTCGTGCACGTACAACTTTCGCTTCTAAATTATGCTGGACGCCAGGAATTGCTTGATCGGGTGGTGGGGTCAGGGCCTGCGCAACAAGCTATGCTTAGCGCGGGGCCTGATATCGGAAATCCATCCATTCAAAAACATTCGGACTAAATTTATTTAAACAAAATCCGCAAGAATGTTTTGTCTTACCATTGTCAGTAGGATAATCAAACGGCCGCTGAAGAGCCGTCTCCAAAGATGAATTGTTGATACCCTCATTCGTAACGTTTTAATTCTCCACAGCATGCGGCCACGTGCATGACCGCCGGCCGTGGCACAGAGCAGCTGCAGCCTGCTCTGATATTGTGTGACCCGCGATCTTCAACCTGCTCCGTCCTCTCATCCCAAGTCGTCAATATGTACAGTGCAGTGCAAAGGTTCTGGCCACTTCCTCGGAACCACCTGTCGTCGGTGCTGTCGGTGCTGCACGCAGTGAAATCCAATACAACTATTATTGCCCTCGCCACCGATATCGGGGGTGAGGGTATAATTAGTTGCATTGGATTCCACTGCGTGTAGCACCGACAGAAGCACTGGTGGTGCCGAGAAAGTGGTCAGAACATTTGCACTGCACTGTACCCTACCAGCATGCACGGATTTGATAAATTGATGTTATTAACCCTCGCCCTACCCCCTGCCTGACAGGTCCTCCCTGAGGGTTTTCTTAAATATCTGTTTACACTTGCGGCGGATCATGCTGACATTTTTAGTAGCTGAGTTTCTAACAATTATACGTATGCTGTAACAATTTAATTGAAATTAATTAATTGGTTTGGGAGATAATCATGTTTTGATGACGTCATGTTGGTGGGAAAATATAAATATTTGAAAAATGGTAGAACACAGAATTTTAAAGGAAATTGCTAACGCAATTCACCAAAGATACAAAATGACATTGTCTTTAAAATGGCGATCTCGGATTTGCAAAATTTTGAGTTTTTGATCCCAAAAATGTTTTTAAAAAATTGGGGGGGGGGGAAATTCCCACAAAATCAAAATTTTCAAAGATGTTAAAAAACGGAATACATGTGATAGAACTAAGTATGGACAATACCAACAACAAGTTTCAAAGCAAAATATCAATTTTTGACTGAGTGATGGCTCCCTAGTCAAAAGCTTTGTCCGAAATACTGTAGGAGATCTTTAATTTGCGAAGGAGCAAACTGTGATTTACACTTTGCAAGGCCGAACTGTAATCAATATAAATTACATCTGTCTGGGATCTGGCAGAGATGTTGGTCCAGGCTGCGTGCAGCATTGTGCACAGGTTGGTAATACACGAACGACCGGGCAAAAAGCCATGCTGCTTATTAGATAGCCGGGCTCACGTGACGAAAAAGCTCGTCAAAAACAATCCGTTCCAGAACCTTGCCAAAAAGAGGTAACAGTGACACAGATCGGTAATTGTTAGCAGACGTTTTTGGACCTTTCTTATGAATAGGCACGATATTGGCACGTTTCCACGACCTGGGAAGACCCCCTGCTCCAGCGACAGTTTACAGAGTTTAGCGATGTGCACAGACAACTCGACCGCGCATTCTCTTATCACCCTCGCGCTAACATTGTCAGGACCGCAGGCCTTGTGCGGGCCTAGGTTACACAGAATACTACGCACTGTGTCCTCAGTCACATGGAAAGAGCGCAGTGAATCTAAATCATATGCCGGTGCCGGCGGGAGTTCAGTGACAACTGGGTCGCTGAACTTAGAGGCAAACGTGCGGTTTAACCCTATTTGTAACAGGGGGGGTCGGATTCCGCCCCCCTCATGTTTTTCGCAGATATCTCCCGAACAGCTAGGACCAGATCCATGAAATTTGGAGACTTTTCCTATAATTAAATTCTGCATTTGGCGTCAAAATTTTGCGTTCTTAACCTGAATAGAGGCGGTTCCAGGGTATGTTTTTGGGAGGGTTCTACGGTGACATTTGGCGATAATACGGAAATGCGATCTTCACGGTTTCTTCATAGCTGACCCAAGTATGAAAGAGTTACATCGGTTTACGGTGATTGCAACAAGTGCAAATTAGTTGATGTTATTGAAATATCATAAAAACTGCATAGCAGAGGTGGTTTCAGGGGCTTGTAAAGGGTGGGGGGAATACAGAAAAGGTAATAATTTGTTCATATCTTGTCAAAAAAGTTAAAAAAAAGTTATTTAAAATGACGTCATCAGTTTCTTACACTTAAGGAGCCATCACTCAGTCAAAAATGAAGATATTGCTTTGAAATTTGGTATGGGCATTGTCCATACTCAGCTCTCTCACAAATATTCCGGATTTTTAATCACTTTGAAAATTTACATTTTGTTGGGATTGAAGAAAAAAATTAGGGGTCAAAAATCCAAAATTTTGAAAATTCGAGATTAATATCTTGAAGAAAATGTTTTTTTTTGTATCTTTGGTGAATTGCGTTTGCAATTTGTTTTTAAACTCTGTTTTCTACGATTTTTAAATAATTCTCATTTTTGTACCAACATGACGTCATCAAAACATGATTATCTCCCAAACCGCTTAACCAATTTCATTTTTTTTTTTACAGCATTCGTATAATTGTTGTAAACTCAGTTACCAAAAATTCCAGCAAGATGCAACGCATGTGTAAAAAGTTATTCAAGAAAACCCTCAGGGGGGCCTGCCAGCCCCCGTAGGGCGAGGGTTAATGCATTTCACAAATGACCAAAAACGCTTGAGATTAGTATTCAAATCTTCCACAAGGCCATTTAAATAGTTACAGAATCGGTCACTCGCCAGACGCTTAAAAAGCCGGCGTTTTTCCCGAAACAGTTCGCGGCCATCGGCCGTCCCCGCCGTTCTCATCCGCCGGTGAGCCGCCTCCTTCTCCCGCAGTGCCGTGTGTAGCTCCCGATCGAACCACGGCGGCCGCCGGCGTTTGAACTGCACCAGCGGAATGAAGTCGCGGATGGCGGCCGACAGCAGGTCGTAGAACAGCTCCGCGGCGACGTCGATCGGTAGCCCATCAAGCACGCCCCACGGAGCGAGCCGCAGCACCGTATGGAACCCCGAGCCCCGCCCCGCCGTGGTACGAAGAGTGTCATGCCAAATGCTTCGTTGAATTGTTTACACAAATACATTCATACATGCACTTTCGCCGAAGATAATGTTTTAGCTCTGGTTGTATTTCGTATTTTCATAACGATATTCCTAGCTTATATGTCCAGTGAGATATTCAGTTTTATTAAAGGGCTAACGTTCTAATGATCATCGTTTCCACCTTCGAGCATCTTAATTACTTACGACTCTTGGTGACGACGTGGCAGTAAGTTACATCCAGATCGCGGAGAGACTCATATGCGTGATGATAGCGTAGCTCCGTGTATGTGTTATAAGTCCGTCGTATTTTTATAATTGAGTGGCTAAGCACTTTACATTATCGTACGAACGCTAAGTGGGCGTAATAGCCGAGTGGATAACACCAAGTAGGTCGTCAAATCTTGTATTAAAAAAAGAAGAAAAAGGTTCGTACGAATGCTAAATGTATAACCGTATTTTCTGGAGGTGATATGTTATACCACATTATGGTTATCCAGATTTGTGCACACGGTTCATTTGGTCGTCTTATGATCCTATTCCTATGTAACATAAGTGAAATAAGGTTACAAACCTGACCCGGTAAACAATAGGCCAGCGTTCCGGGCATTTGCCGCTCGTCGGTGCACGGAAAGCTGTGACAAAAAATATAACTGAGACGTCAAACGTCCCCGTTTGAAGCAGGCTCATTCCTACCTTTGGGTAAAGAAATAACACTTCAATTTCGATGTCCGTTTAAAATCATTTTTAGAACTTGCATCAGCATATTTTAGTTCGATAAAGTATTGTATATATACTTAGGCGTTTTTTTTACATCCTACCGTTTGTGTTGTACAGTTATGCACGGGCCGCCTCCAAAACAGGTGCATGTCAGTCATCGGCTCTCGACGTCATGCTTTTCAAACTGTATTTCTTTTAAATTAGAGTCCTTTCAACGAAATTTGGGTATCTTAGGGCCAAGTTTGTGCGCCTCCCCCTCCCCCCAAACTGAGCGGCTGGAGCCGCCCCTGACGCCACCTGCTCGTCGGTCAGAGTAGGCAGCTACGCTCTTCGAGTGGGTAGCTACGCATGCCGAGAATCGTCAGTGACGTGCTAATACGGGGAAAGTTGCCGTGTTCACAATCATCGTGATTCGAACCAGTACTTTAAGACATTGCCTGGTGCGATCGATACAATATAACAAACGCATCGCTCGGCGCTCGCTATTATCTGCAAATTTGTTTGTTTATTGCTTATAGCCAACGGATTACACACCCAAATGACAGGTGAAGTCACAAGATAAAAGTATACAAATACGCACTCTTCAATAAGTTAACTTAACCCTCGCCCTACGGGAGCTTTTTTCACCTTCGCCCTACGGGGGGGGCTGACAGCCCCCCCCCCTTTTAAATTCCAAACCAAGCAACTTAGAGCAATCAATGTGGTAAGAACCACCATGTTGCCTGTCATGAGCGGAATCTAACAGTATGCGATTTTTAGGTTTCAGGTCAACGGGTGACCTTCCAGGTCAAGTGAATGACCTCGGATTTACCACGTCCAGAACAGCGATTTTGCTCTTCAGAAAACCTCAAAATTAGAAATTGATCAATGTAAATAAAAAGGCATGTTCCTAGACCAGTTTTGGCTCAGAAATACACGAAGAAATGTAATTATTTGTTCGTATCTTGTTAAAAAGAAGTCAAAAAAAGTTATTAAAAAACATGACGTCATCAGCTTCTTACACTTAGGGAGCCATCACTCAGTCAAAAATAAATATATTGCTTTGCAATTTAGTATGGGTATTGTCCATACTCAGTTCTCTCACATGTATTCCTGTTTTTCTAATATCTTTGAAAATTATGATTTTGTGGGCATTTTTCCCCAAAAAAGTTTTTTTATTTTATTCTAGGGGTAAAAAAAAAAAAATTGCAAATCCGAGATTGACATTCTAAAGAGAATGCCATTTTGTATCTTTGATGAATTGCGTTTGCAATTTGCTTTAAAACTCTGTTTTCTACGATTTGTCAAATATTTCTCATTTTTGTACCAACATGACGTCATCAAAACATGATTATTTCCTAAACTATTTAACCAATTTTTGTGTTTGTTTACAGCATACGTGTAATTGTTGTAACCTCAGCTACTAAACATTTCAGCGAGATACACGGCAAGTGTACACAGTTATTCAAGAAAAACCTCAGGGGGGGGGGGCTGTCAGCCCCCCCCCCCCCCGTAGGGCGAGGGTCAAAATTAAACTAGTCATTGACATCCACGTATTGAGTCAACCATTTGTTTACATCGCACAAGACTAGACACAAGACAAGACAAGACAGGTCTAGATATCGAGCTCGCGATTCTTGTCCGAGAATTCGTTACAGAGGCTTGGAGCGCGATTAAAGAGACCCTTCTTGACAGTATTCGTCCTGGCGAACGAAATGTAAAAAATAGTTATTTTGAGAATTACCGAGCAAAAGTTTGTATTTTGCTTGGTGCCTCTGATGTTAAACACACCAACTTGCTTGACAAATTCTCCCATCATTGAAGTTTCCATTTGGTGTCATTGCTTCAAAGTCAGGTTTGCTGAAGCGCCATCCCGAGAATCCTTCAACGGCTATCAAGTGCTTACGTCCAGCACGTTCTACGACGTCCAGATCGATGAACTGCAACGACCGCTGAGCAGTCTGGGCGATGGTCAGGGGCGGATTCAGGGGGGGGGGGCAACGGGGCTGGCAGCTCTCCTCAATGGAAGCGCTAGTTTTCTGTCGATGGCGCCATCTGGGCGCCGCAGGCGCCCCCAAACCCATGAAGGGCGCCCAAAAACAATGGAGAGCGCCCCCCAATCCCATGGAGGGCGCTTCCAATTCCGGGGAGGGAGCTCCAATGCCCGAAAAGCACCCCAAACTTCGGAAGGGAGACCCGAAACTCGGAAGTGCGCCCTCAAACGCGATGAGGTGCACCCCGCCCACATAACACAGACACATGGTAACCACATGGTATCCATGTGGGCTAGCCCACCTTTCCCACATGGTGCCCACATTGTTTTGGAAGACGTTTCTGCATGGAAAACATTTTAATCATCTCTGATTTTCAAAATTTTAACTTCTGATCTTTTGATGTCACTTTGTTTTATTTGTATTGTATTGCAGCAAAACAACCACAGGCACAGAGCCCAGTTACGGTTGCAGTCAGACTATAGGATAAATTAAAACATTCACAGGTAACGCGAGTCCACACGAAACACAGGACCGCACAGTACAAAAAGAAAAAACACAACACCACACTGTACCGTAAAAACAACAGCACAAAGTAGCCATTAAAAGCGCTGGTAAAAGTAAAAATTAAATTAAATGAAGCGCTGGTGGAGGCAAAAGACCTAAAAGTAAAAAGGATATATAAATTAAATCCATGACTAATCACATAAGGAGATGTGGCTCGCAGTAGCTACCTCTAGCCTGAGTAAGTGCCCTGATCAGCGAACTTCAAGATATCTGAACGAAGAGAGCGCGACGGAAGAAATAAATCAGTCTGAGGGCTGCTGCCTGTGAGGGAGTTAACAGTTGTGGTAGACGAACCAGGAAGCCACTCTTCACGCAGTCCACTATCCCACTTCCACGAGGTACGTGTAAGAGCTCAGGGCGCCGCGTGCGTCGGTCTGGTGCCGATAACGGAACATTCCCACAAATTCGGCGCAGTCCAGGCGGCCACCAAACACTGAACACATAAACATAAGATCCATCTGAGTAAAACGCGACCTGACAGATGCGCAGCCGAATCGTTTAAGCAGTGATTTGTAGTCGAATGGTGGGCACGTTGCTTACGTCTTTGATCCCAGCCACATCAGGAATCGGTGTTGTAGGCGCTCGAGTCTACGTAGGTTGTGTGTATTTGTTGTGCCTATACCCCTTCCCCGTCCAAAATGACAATTTGTTGGTTTCATATTAAAGCTTTACTATTGATCTCGAGATAGGACAAATATAAAAAGTTAATATTCCTAAAAAATATTGTATTGTATTTGTTGAATACTTCAGTATTGTTTTGCCAATACCCTTGCCAGGTCATAAGGGCCCCTGAGCAGGTAATAGGGCCTTGGACAGACCCTAGAGGGCCCCTGAGAAGTGCAAAGGGCCCCTGTGCAGGTCAGAGGGGCCCCTGACCAGATCGAACGGGCCCCTAGGTGGGTCAAGACGCCCCTGAACATGACGAATGGGCCCCTAGTAGGCATGGAAGGAGGGGCCCCAGGGCAGGTGGGAGGGTCCTAGGAGCATGTCGCAAGGCGACAAAGCAGCCAGCGCAGTCCCTTGCCAGGTCGGAAGGGCCCCTTAGAAGGCTGGAGGGCCCCTGGACAGACTAGAGGGGCCCTGGAAAGTTCAAAATGCCCCTATGCAGATCGGAGGGCCCCTGACCAGACCGAAAGGGCCCCAGGGCGGGTAAGGACCCCAAAACATGCCGAATTGGCCCCTAGACAGCATGGAAGGGCCCCAGAGCAGATCGTAGGGCACCTTGAGCATGTTGGCAGGGCGACAAAACAGCCAGCGCAGTCGGACCAGAAGAGTCGCTGGGCAGATCGGAGGGGCTCCTGGGCAAGTCAGAGAGGCTCCTGGCTTGACCGAAACGGTCCCTGGGCCGGTCGGAAGGGCCCTCGAAAATTCCGGACGAGTTCCTAGCTAGGCTAGAGGTGCCCCTGAGCAGGTCGGAGTGGCCCCTGAGCATGTCGGCAGGGTGACAAAGCAGCCAGTTCTGTCGAAGGCCAGGTCGGAAGGACCTCTGAACAGGCATAAGGGGCCCATTGACACACAATAGGGGCTTTTTGGAAGGTCAGAGGAGTCCCTGGCTACACCGGAATGGCCCAAAGCATGTAGAGATCCCAGATGAAGATTAAATACAAACAGGACTTACTCTACAAGAAAAAGATTAACAGGTCTAGTTAATCTTTGTCCATTGACCGTTGAACCGTTGACCTTTCGGAATTGTCTGGGTCTGGCGATGCCACCATCGACTTCAGGGCACAAAAGAACCCTATAGACAAAATTTCGTCAAAATACAAAATGTGTTGGTGTGAACTTGGGATTTTTTTGGTTGATCTGTCGTGGAATATCAACAGGTTTCTTTAAACAAAAATAACTTAACCCAATATCAGTTTCAGAGGAAATGAGGTTAGTCAAAGTCATGTCTAAACTCATTCAGAAATATCCGGCAGGCTCCCTAGAAGGTATTGGAGTAAAAGGTTGACTGAGGGTGAATCTGGTAGATGTTACTAGCGAAAGAAGCATTCTAGGTCTTTGTTATGCGGCATAACTTGCATATTGTCTGCGCTTTGGCCCATCTCGACGTGCATTGAACGCAAAGTCATCAGTTTGGATTTTAATCATGTTTTCGGCTGTGTATTGTGCCACGATTTACGACGATAGCAGGTGCCACTTAAGCTCAACCGATGTCTCGACGACATATGATCACTTCAAATATTTCAAATAAATTTGAAAACCAGTTGAGACTAGCCAGTGTTGAAAGAAAAAGGTGGGCAACACACACACACACACACACACACACACACACACACACACGAGTATATCAGTGCATGAATACACACACGTAAGACGCACATGTATACACACACGCATACGCACACACGCAGTTGGTGTATGTGGACGACATATAGGGTGAAAATAAGCGAAAGTGGGGACCAAGGAAACAAGGGCGAATTAGTGTCGACAGCAAGACATGTTGACTGGGATACGCGACGCGCTCGCAAGAACCTTAACTCCATTAATTTGTGCACACATTATTTTGCATAAGTGAAAGTGGCACACATATCGCAATGTGTCTTGCAGCTGAAACCTGGGCAAAATTCCACACAGGCGATATGGACACATTACAAAGAATGCTTCATTGGAATATTGACACGATTTGCACTGAAATGCAACTTGACTATCATAGCTGAACAATGGTGAATACAGTATTAGCAATTCGACTCGGAGCTGGCAGTGAGTAGGAGACATGATAAATATCTCCAACTAGGGTAAAATGTGTATAAATTTATTTAGGCCACACCTGGACGGTAGTACGAATGGCAATGAGGCACGACCAAGGCGGAGACAACTGCCAAGCGATCACTTCCTGGCCACCTCCAGAACAAACACGCACATGCACAGTGCAGCCTGTGCTGTCACACATTACACACGCACAACCCAGTCTCCCCATCTTATGTCGATCAAACTCTGAGCCCAGCACACACACTCATCCAGCGCTGTGTGATCGCCTCCATTTCACTGCCATCTCTGTCCAGCACTACGAGATTGCGATATCCGCTCAACAGACGTCTCTGCCCAGCACTACGATATCGCGATATCCGCTCAACAGACGTCTCTGTCCAGCACTACGAGGTTGCGATCTCCGCTCAACAGACGTCTCTGCCCAGCACTACGATATCGCGATCTCCGCTCAACAGACGTCTCTGCCCAGCACTACGAGATTGCGATCTCCGCTCAACAGGCGTCTCTGCCCAGCACTACGATATTCGATCTCCGCTCAACAGACGTCTCTGCCCAGCACTACGATATCGCGATCTCCGCTCAACAGACGTCTCTGCCCAGCACTACGATATTGCGATCTCCGCTCAACAGGCGTCTCTGCCCAGCACTACGATATCGCGATCTCCGCTCAACAGACGTCTCTGCCCAGCACTACGATATCGCGATCTCCGCTCAACAGGCGTCTCTGCCCAGCACTACGAGGTTGCGATCTCCGCTCAACAGGCGTCTCTGCCCAGCACTACGATATCGCGATATCCGCTCAACAGACGTCTCTGCCCAGTACTACGATATCGCGATCTCCGCTCAACAGGCGTTTCTGCCCAGCACTACGAGGTTGCGATCTCCGCTCAACAGGCGTCTCTGCCCAGCACTACGAGGTTGCGATCTCCGCTCAACAGGCGTCTCTGCCCAGCACTACGAGGTTGCGATCTCCGCTCAACAGGCGTCTCTGCCCAGCACTACGAGGTTGCGATCTCCGCTCAACAGGCGTCTCTGCCCAGCACTACGAGGTTGCGATCTCCGCTCAACAGGCGTCTCTGCCCAGCACTACGATATCGCGATATCCGCTCAACAGACGTCTCTGCCCAGCACTACGATATCGCGATCTCCGCTCAACAGGCGTCTCTGCCCAGCACTACGAGATTGCGATCTCCACCCAACAGACGTCTCTGTCCAGCACTACGAGATTTCGATCTCCGCTCAACAGACGTCTCTGCCCAGCACTACGATATCGCGATCTCCGCTCAACAGACGTCTCTGCCCAGCACTACGATATCGCGATATCCGCTCAACAGACGTCTCTGCCCAGCACTACGATATCGCGATATCCGCTCAACAGACGTCTCTGCCCAGCACTACGAGATTGCGATCTCCGCTCAACAGATGTCTCTGCCCAGCACTACGAGATTGCGATCTCCGCTCAACAGACGTCTCTGCCCAGCACTACAAGATTGCGATCTCCGCTCAACAGACGTATCTGCCCAGCACTACGAGATTGCGATCTCCGCTCAACAGGCGTCTCTGCCCAGCACTACGATATTGCGATCTCCGCTCAACAGGCGTCTCTGCCCAACACTACGAGATTGCGATCTCCGCTCAACAGGCGTCTCTGCCCAGCACTACGAGATTGCGATCTCCGCCCAACAGACGTCTCTGTCCAGCACTACGAGATTTCGATCTCCGCTCAACAGACGTCTCTGCCCAGCACTACGATATCGCGATCTCCGCTCAACAGACGTCTCTGCCCAGCACTACGATATCGCGATATCCGCTCACCAGAGGTCTCTGCCCAGCACTACGATATCGCGATATCCGCTCAACAGACGTCTCTGCCCAGCACTACGAGATTGCGATCTCCGCTCAACAGACGTCTCTGCCCAACACTACGAGATTGCGATCTCCGCCCAACAGACGTCTCTGCCCAGCACTACGAGGTTGCGATCTCCGCTCAACAGGCGTCTCTGCCCAGCACTACGAGATTGCGATCTCCGCTCAACAGGCGTCTCTACCCAGCACTACGAGATTGCGATATCCGCCCAACAGACGTCTCTGCCCAGCACTACGAGGTTGCAATCTCCGCTCAACAGACGTCTCTTCCTGACGCTGATCTGCTGTCTCCACCGATTGTCTCCACATCAGTAACGAACTGCAGAAAATCACGTTATCTCTGCAGAGCCGGGCTTATCAGCGACTTCCGCCGGCTGCTGCAGCTCAGCGGAACTTGCAGAGCGCGCTATGCACGGGGATGGCGAGAAGGCCGGACATCACCGCCGGCAGGAAGAAAGACATTGGCATCATGGCCAGGCAGTCCTCCCTGTCTGCCTCATCCACCTGAAACAGCCGGCAAACGCTCCTCATCAAACAGCAGGAAAACGCTCCTGATCAAACAGCCGGCAAACGCTCCTGATCAAACAGCCGGCAAACGCTCCTGATCAAACACCCGGCAAACGCTCCTGATCAAACAGCCGGAAAACGCTCCTGATCAAACAGCCGGCAAACGCTCCTGATCAAACACCCGGCAAACGCTCCTGATCAAACACCCGGCAAACGCTCCTCATCAAACAGCCGGAAAACGCTCCTGATCAAACAGCCGGCAAACGCTCCTGATCAAACACCCGGCAAACGCTCCTCATCAAACAGCCGGAAAACGCTCCTGATCAAACAGCCGGCAAACGCTCCTGATCAAACACCCGGCAAACGCTCCTGATCAAACACCCGGCAAACGCTCCTCATCAAACAGCCGGCAAACGCTCCTGATCAAACACCCGGCAAACGCTCCTGATCAAACACCCGGCAAACGCTCCTGATCAAACAGCCGGAAAACGCTCCTGATCAAACAGGCGGCAAACATCTCTGCTCTAACAGGCGGCAAACATTATTGATGTACACTTCTTCAGTTTACCCTGTCCTTTAAACAACAAATATTACCTTTTTTCCAGTTCGAGTAAAAATTAAAGAAATTTCACTCCTTGGCTGTTATGTGGGATGTTAATGCCAAACTTGAGCACAGCTCTAAGACCAAAACGCACTGAAATTTTGGTGAATTAAGTGATTGGTTGTATTTGGTTGAAATGAACAAATTGAGTTTTAAAAGAAAACAATGGGAACATTTTTCCATTTAAACTGGAATTGAGTGATGTCTGTCCAAAAATGGATTCCGGCGACTTTACTTCCTGAAACCATCATAGTCAGTTGTAAAATGTAGGATTGCATTAATATAAAGATGGTCGGACTGAATAGTATAATGTGGTTTGACTCCTGTAGGCCCACTATAACCTCATAGTGAAAATGTCATACTAATATTCACAGTTAAGCATACAATGTGTTGACTAACCTTTGTTATACAAGCTGAAGATGCTCACTGTAGCTTACCTCACTGTAGATTTTGAACATTGTCGACTTGAACTGTGTTCCCTCCACGAGACCTTGGATTAGCAAAAAGGCGAACATGATCCAAACACTCGGCAGGAAACGTAAATGCGCCTCGGCCAGGAGAAGGCACAGCACCATACCCTGCAACAAGACGGTGTTCGAGGGGAGGCTGAGACACAGGTTCCTGTTAGCAAAACCCAGCAGACCACACTGTGTTCCGAACACCAGGTAGTAGGCACACAATGACTCAATTAGGAAAGCACACAAAATCACACCTGAAACGTGATCCAATACACACGCTGCAAACAAGCAGAGATTTGTCATCTGTCAGCAAAACACACACACATACATCACACCGAGAACGTTCCAAGATATCGGCACGAAACACATAAATACCTCCATCAGGAGAACACGGCGAGCACGCACTGTAACAAGAGCAGGCGGAGAGCGGTGCTGATGGATCTCAGCAAACAATACAGCATAACAACTTGCACAACGAGATCCAAGCAATGGTGACGACGACAATGATGACGACAATGACGACATTCTAGCAGTAACTGTCATCAGCTGGTGTCTGCTTGATGACAGAACACGGGCAACACACGGAAATGCACATCATGGACAATGGTGGAAATAAATCAACATTTAGCTCCCATAAACAGCGCACAGAGCAACCAACGCCTTGAATTGTCCGGGTGTACACCAATAAACGGCTGTGTGGCATAAACAACGTGCTGTAGGTATCGAACACGTCACGATCGAACTTCCATCCCTGTCATTTACATTAGCTGATCGCAAATATACAGTTATATCAATCAACAAGCATTGTTCATATATTTTACAAAGCAAAATCAGCATGAATTTTTGGTTGAAAAAAAACTTGAATAAGATAACCCAACCTTTGTGTTGTTGTGACACATTTATACAAACAAACCTGTTGGGGAAAATACGATACTCAGTTAATATTGTTATTCAACGCAGGTGAGAAGGCACCCTGACGACGTGCGCCGAATTACCGAAATAGCAACTATTATTGGGCGCCCCGCTGTCTCTTAACCATAAAGGTAAGCAATGAGAATGAAACGGATAATTAATATTCATTAAATGTTTCATTGAAATTAATTCAGTAGATGGCACGTTTTATCTCAAACAAAACAATGATTACATAGCGGCATTTTTAACGGAAATGTTCAGTAGGTATATCTCGGCCACCAATGGCCGAGACCTCTCTAGCCCGTCTTTCAGCGCCAGGAAATGGTCGGCCATTGACTGCTCAATGATAATGGCCGCACGTCATTCTCGGAGGGAAACCTCATTCCCGTAGCTGACGTTTTCCATTACAATATACCAGAGTGGTGGGCGCTTTCACGCCTATTCTTACGTCTAGCTAGTAGCTCCTATCATATATTGGCTGCAGCGCCAATCTGGTCGGTTTGCATACGCTTTAAAATCCGTTCATGGATCTCGATAAGAATCGTGGGAAATAATCATGTATATTTATTTCAGTTGTCTTAATTACTGCTCTATTATATGGCGATTACAATTGGCCAGTTCTAAAGCCCAATGTTATTCAGCGGGGTAATATCGCTTACCAGCTGTACCCGAAACGGCACTTATCTGCGTTTCTCTCGGGATGCACGCCCTGGTGACCAGTAGCACCGGTGCCCCCCCCCCCCCACACAGACGCCACATCAGTGATAAAAAGCGGCACCACTGACCGCCTGTGTAGCGGGGCACGTGGCGACACATCAGTCCCCCGCGGGCCGCACCGGCCAGGCGTGATCCGGTGCCAGCCGTCAGATTAAACAGATGCAGGCCTCATTCACGCCGTGGTGCTATTCTGACAACAGACTCGCAATCAAAAGAGATCAATGGGCATGATGTACTGGAAATAACTTTCCGAGGTATCATACTTTTGTGTTGTGCATGGTGTAGGTGGCAGCTGACCACATCATCTCCCACAGAGGGTATTCAGCAGAATATAGCTATCTCCAGCCCAGACACTCACACACTTGTTCTGGTGCGGACAGGAGCTGATGACACACTGACTGTGTCTGTCAGCAGTGGTGTCGGTTTATGACACACTGACTGTGTCTGTCAGCAGTGGTGTCGGTTTATGACACACTGACTGTGTCTGTCAGCAGTGGTGTCGGCAGATGACACACTGGCTGCCTCTGACTGCAGCAGCCTCCGCCGGTCCAGCGGCCCGCTGTGGAGCCCGTCTGGTGTGAGCCGATCAATACCAATGGTTCGCCGGTCCACCGCTGTTAACACTATTTGTAACAGGGGGGCGGATTCCACCCACCCCCTCATGTTTTTAGCAGATATCTCCAGAACGGCTAGGAGCAGGCCTATGAAATTTTGGGCTTATTCCTAGAATTGAACTCCGCATTTTGAGTCAAAATTTTGAGTTCTTAACCTGAACAGAGGCGGTTCCAGGGCTCGGTTTTGGGAGGGTTCGGCTACGACATTCGGCGATAATACGAAATGCGATCTTCACGGTTTCTTCATAACTGCCTCAAGTATGAAGGAGTTACATCGGTTTACGGTGATTGCAACAAGTGCAAATTAGTTGATGTTAATGAAATATTATAAAAATTGCATGACAGAGGCGGTTGCAGGGGCTTGAAAAGAGGGGGAGGGGGTTTCCAGGAAGTATTCAATGCTTGGCGGGAAACCAATAGAGCGATGTAAGGAGCATTTATAGCTATCAAGATGTAAAGGATAGCTTCGCCTTCCATTATTTTAATAATGTATTACATATAGAGTTCCAGGGGCGTGTTCAGGCACATGAAAACAGAGTGACTGGCATGGTGATGACGATATGCCAGCGATTACGGCGCAATAGACGGTTAACTTATAATGATATTTGCACATATGAGGCCAGGAGAGGAAATAAAATCATTGTTTGCAGAGGCGCGCCCAGTAATGGAAGAAAGGGGGTCATATTATTGCAAGGAAACTAAGATGCATGGGCCTACAATGACATAACATACTGCATTTTTCGGATGAAACACGCACCACAGGGTACTCTACGAACGATTATGAGATAATAGGCGAGTCCAGGTAGGGTAAAACGGGGGTAAGCAATGTGAATTGAAGTTATAAGTGAAATAGTCACTGTTGACTAGTTAGTATCATAATAGCGGATAATATACTTATCAAAAGGTCTTGCACCTCCCCAGTTTGGATCCTGGATGCGCCTGTTATGAAGTACAATATGCAAAAAGGAACTAGCTACGATCAGTAACTTATTTATAGTGCTGGGTAGCAACTTGTCTGCGGTTAATATTTGTTTCCTATTTGACCTCCTTTTTCACTAACCTGGTACCGCCTATGGCAAAAAAAATATGATGTATAACTGTGTTGTCTAATGTCACATTAACATACCATTTCATTTATATATAAAAAAGTTTTTTTTTTACTTCACCCCTATATTGAGTAACCTGCACACGCCTACGATTTTTGAACTTTCAAAAGTCATCGACATATATCAATCTCCAATTCAATCTCTATCGTTTCCCATTAGTTGTGTTAAAATCGGGTGATAAACATGACAGCTGTGTTGGATCACATATACCACTAAAATGTCTAGTTTTTGCCCCCCCCCCCCCCCCTCTGTTGCCCCCTATCATTGTTTTGGGTAATGTAGATCGTGTTGAGAGGAACCAAACGCCATTACATTTTTGAAAATAAAACGGTTAGATCTCGAGATCTCCGGGGGTGGCGGAATCACCCTGTTACAAATAGGAGTAGCCAGGAGCCTGTTACAAATAGGGTTAAAGGGATATTGCCACCTCGCAGGCCAATATGGAGTTTTTGGTGTGTATCGGTAGATTTCACCTGCAAAATTGTATTCCCGAAACTCCCCTTATTAGATCAAATACATTTGCACCACTCATGATTGGCACACATTCGTAAAATTGGAGTCGCCTCTTCACTATTTAGAATCGCTTCTTTTGTGTCTATGACTTGCTTTTTAATATTGCGAACTCAACATCACTATTCCGTCAGTGGACTTTAAAATTAAAATGCGTATACAATTAATTATATTTTCAACAACCATAGCCTCTTCCATAATAAAACATGCATACAACAGCAAGAATGGCTATGGCTCGACTTTGGGGCCGTGGGAGATTTGTGACCAATACCTTATAACACAGATGTACTTTGCAAGGTCAAGTCTCGGCGAATTCGGACGCTTCGGCTTTGGGCGGGCGCCAATTTCACAGCCAAACTGGATGAGAGCGGCCATCGTGAATCTAGTACTGAGCACAGCTGGGACCAACGTTTTGAAGTCAGAAAAAAATGCAGATACCCTACTTTAGGTGCTGCAGAAGCAAGGTTGAGCTTGAGCATACACGATTGTTGATCCCATCCACCCCCCTACCCGGGCGAGGATTAACCCTCGCCAGTGCAGGGGGGTTGATGCCACCCCCTCGGTTTTTCGGGAATAACTCGCGTAAATATCAACCGATTGCGATGAAACTTTCTGTACCCTGCTTTTAAAGAATTTGAAACATATTCTGAAATGTTTTAAGTTGTAAGTCACATGACCCGTGACCTCTGACCTGCTTTGTCAAGGTCAGGTCAGGCGCAACTGGCGTCCCGTAGTATTGATCCTTGTAACTTGTGCAGTTTCATAGTGTTTGTTGTTCAGGAAGCATATGCACAGGTGTGTCCAGGTAAAAGATGTGGTTTCCATTGAGATTGTGACCTCGATTGACCTTTTCAGAGGTCAACTGAGGTCACTGACCTCCAATGACCTCATATTACTTTTTTGGCTTCTGGCAGTTTCTAGGACATTTTGTGACGCTGATTTCAAATATGGGATCCATTTTACATAATTATATGTTCCAGTGGGGTCATGCACCCCAACAGGTCAACCGAGGTCACTGACCTCAAATGCCCTGACATGACCTGACATGACCTTTTTGGAATTTTCAGTTTCTAGGACATTTTGTGACGCTGATTTCAAATTTGGAACCCATTTAGCATAATTATATGCTCATTCGCGATTCTAGCTCGATAAAATTCAATGTATACTCATTTACAATTTGGTTGAATTTTGGGTAATTGACATGACCTCAGAGGTCACATAATAGCCTAGGACCTTATAATCGGGTAGCAATGGCTTCCTGTCGTGACAAGCAACACGCTCGTTTTTTTAATCGAAACTGTAGCACAATTAGGGGCGAAACACTAGGGGGAGGGTCCCCCCCTCCCTGCACGGTCACGCATTGATCGGACGCTGTACGGGCGAGGGTTAAAGGGAATGTTTCACCTTTCTGAAAGTTGTCAAATATACGCTGGTTGTAATTGAAAATATGAAGTAAGTGCTGCTGAAAACGATGGTGATATTTTTGTCACTCGAAAAGTCACTTAACTTTATACAAATTAAGTTTTTTATTTGGGCTGATGACGTCATATTGAGCTATAGACCGCCGCTGATTGGCTGACAAAGTGGGATTGGCTGAAAAGGTGTCTGTCAGCCAATCAGCGGCTGCATCAGCCTGGTTGCATTTTGCAAATGGTAAATTAAACTGCTTAAAAAAGGTTAAGTTTTGGGGAAAATTACCATAGTAATTTATACATTTCAATAACGGACCAAGATAATGGCTATCTCAGTTTAAAACTAATACATTTCTTTTTGGTTCACCTTTAACATGGGGTTTTGTACTGAGATAGCAGATTTGTAGAGTAGATTTAAAAATGGGTTGTGGTGAAAGAGTTTCATGTCTGCTGTTCCGGGCCACAATCGGGACATGAACCCTCGCAGCCAGAGGCAGGTACACTCTCTGGCACGTAGTCTCTGATCACGACGCCTCGTTAATACCCGTTCAGCCGCCCGGGCGGCGCGACGGCCCCTTGTCAGAGACTTGTACTTGGCGTCAGGCGGAGCGGGGCGGAGCCAGAACGCCAGCTGCCATCGTACGATTTCTCGTGAAATACAAAGAGAAACTTACTTCTTTATCCACATATATCCATCAGCTGTCCAAACCAAAGTCATATTCTTTGTTTTGAGCTCAAGATGCACCGTATGGTTGAATTTCAAAATCATTTTCAAGGTGACATATTCCCTTTAACCCGCGAGTAACTGGGGTATATTCCATAACGCGACTTACTGGGGGGGGGGGGGGGGGGGCTATTCGCCCCCTCGGATCTCCGGAACTACTGGACCGATTGTAACCATTCAAACGACATTCGATAGCCCTGTAAACGTTATAGAGGGAAACCAAATATTGTTGACCTTGGGGTCACTAATGACGTCACAGTTCAGGTCAAGTACAAAATGTTTGACCGTGTCAAAAGGTCTCGATGGATGGAATTGTCGCGCAAAATTGCGATATTAAACACATAATCAGTCGATAAATCGGTATGATTCGTGTGTTTGACACTTCAAAGTAACATTATAAGCTGTTAATGATCTTGGATCAGGTCAAGGTTATCCGAGGTCACGAGGTCAAACTGCAGATTACGGTCGTTAGGCTTTGTAACACATGTTTTTTCATCTAGAACGCGAAAAATGAGCTTAGCACATTGTTTGTTCCATATAAATAGAAGTAAAAAGCAAAAACGGAAATGAATTTGTATGCATAGTAAGGCGGTGAGAGGTGGTCGATTTGTGTCCTTTAGGTCATAAGTCAGTCATTTTTGAAGATATCGACTTCAAATTTAGTACACATATTCACCGAACATGTCTCGATCACATATTCTCCGGTTATTGGATAACTCTGATTTTTTTTGAAAATATTGTTAAAAAAATGGATTTGGATTTCTCAAATTTTGTATTAAAAAAAAACAAAAAATCAGAGATAGCAGTTTAATAGCCCTGTCTATTGTCAGTAATTTGATTTAAGACAATTGTATTTACCTATAATATTGTACCTTTGACAGCGTTTTCCGAAAACCATTAATTTTCAACAAAAAACAAAAAACATGACGTCACTCTGACGTCATTCCCGGTTGACCTATCAGAATCTCATCTTTTTCCTTTTGTCAAAATGTGTAGATTTGATGTGCAAGAAGGTACTGAAAAATTAGTGACGATACTGGTGTTGGTTTAGGAGTAATTGGAAAATAACGGGAGGGGGCAAAAAATAGCCCCCCCCCCCCCCCCCCGTAGGTCGCGGGTTAAAGGGAATAATACATGAAAGTTGTCTTGAAATTTGACTATACGGGGTATTTCGAGCTAAACAAAACGAATATGGCATTTGTTTGGACGATAGATTGATATCCGTCGAAAAATGGGCATGTTTTTTTCTTCTCCTGCATGGCCATACAAAACTTCTTGCCAATTATGACGTCATGCATATGGTTACTTGGACATGGAAATTATTGCACACAATAACAACGGACTTTAGGCATATATACGCAGGCTACTTGTAACGTAAACAACCGTTGTGAGGACCCGAAACAAGTTTCGGGCGCCCGAAACTTCTTCCTCTAAAAAGGGACCACTAGTCCTGTGTCAAAATTACTTAGCGTAGCGAGGTAATTCTTGCACCACAACCCGTTTTTCGATCTGCTCTACAAATCTGCTATCTCAGTTCAAAACTCCATGCTAAAGGTGAACTATTCCCTTTAACCCTCGCCCTACGGGAGTTTTTCACCTTTGCCGCCCTACGGGGGGGGGGCTGACACCCCTCTGTTAACTTCCAAACCAAGCAACTTAGAGCAATGCAGTAAGAATCAGCATGTAACCTGTCATGAGAGGAATCTAACAGTATGCGGTTTTTAGGTTTCAGGTCAACGGGTGACCTTTCAGGTGAAATGAATTACCTAAGATCGACCACGTCCAGAACAGCGATTTTGCTGTCAGAAAACCTCAAAAATAGAAATTAAGAAATGTGAATAACAATACATTTTCCTAAACCAGTTTTTCCCCAGAAATACTTGAAAGGTATTTATTTGTCCGTATCTGGTCAAAAAAGTCCATTAAAGTTATTAAACAAATGACTGCATGAGTTTCTTACACTTACGGAGTCATCACTCAGTGCATACTAGAGATATTGTTTTGAAATTTGGTTTGGGTATTGTCCATACACAGTCCTCTCACATATATTCCGGTTTTTATAACATCTTCGATTTTTTTTTATTTTGTGGTGATTTTGCCAAACAAAACATTTTTATTTTATTTTAGGGGCAAACAACAAAAAAATATTGGACATACGATATTGTTATTTGAAAGAGAATGCTATTTTTAGCTTTGCTGTATTGCGTTCGCAATTTGCTTCAAAACTCGGTTTTCTACGATTTTTCAAACATTTATCGTTTTTCCACCAATATGACGTCATCAAAACATCATTATCTCCCCAAATACTTAACCAATTTCAATGAAATTTGTGCAGCATACGCATAATTCTTGTAAATTAGACTAATGAAAATATCAGCAAAATGCGCCAGATATATAAAACATTATTCAAGAAAAACCTCAAGGTGGGGGGGGGGGCTGTCAGCTCCCCCTTATGGCGATGATTAACACACTTAGAAAACTAACTTACTTTTTTCACTTACAAAACTAACTCCTTTTTCCTCTCTGAAAAACACTCTTCCTCTACCCCTGAATGCCTCCTGAGCTTCACTGTGAATGTGTCCCTCCAACTCCTTTCTGAAGATCTCCCAGCGGCTCTTATATTTTGAAGGTCTAGTAGTGCAACATAGAGAGCTTCCACCAACGCCACCCTGAATGTTTTCTCCAGCTCTGCTCTGAAGGGCATCCTATGAAGGGTATTGCTAACTCATCGTCTCTCGTTGACTCCACCTTGAATGTCTACCTTCCACGTCTAGCCTTCGGAGGTCATACCTGGTACACGACCGGCAGCCAGAGCCGGTCCGTGTGAAACATGCGGTGTCCGGAGCGAGACACCATGACGCCGAAACACTGGATGGTGATGTACCAGCTGTACTGTTGGGACGGCGTCAGCCAGATGTCAGGGAAGTAGATCATCTCCAGCTGAAAACGGCACAGTCACTGGTCTGGTCACTGGTCATACCGTAAATCAGGTATTGCTGTGCAGAAACCATCTTAACGTTACTTATCCTGTTTCCTGGAGCTCGCAGCTCCCCTGGTTAAACAAAGCAAGATTGGCAAGATAAACAAATACTTCCATAACCTGTTCGTTAACAATTGTGCATGGTGATAGTTAGTTTTAACCTCATGCAAGGTCAGGCGACTGACCTGGGTCAGGTTACGTCAGCCAATGCCTGGAACAAATACATAATTATTGTGCTTTTGGAAAAAAATACGAACACAACATTATATTCAACGTTTCTTTATCCACGTACAAATCTGTTATCTCAATTTGTAGAATAGTTTTGCTGCGTCATTCAGAAGCTAGACTAATTTTCGCCATTCTGTGTCTTTTTCGACTTTTCTTTTTTCGTCTTTTTCGTCTTTTGGTCTGTTTTGCCTTATCGTCTTTATCGTCTTTTTCGTCTTTTTCGTCTTTTTCGTCTTTTTGTCTTCTTCGTCTTTGTCATCGTTTTCGTCTTTTTCGTCTTTTCGTCTTTTTCGTCTTTTTCGTCTTTTTCGTCTTTTCGTCTTTGGTTGTTATCCAAATATATTACAAATTATAGTGTCAAAAAAATATGTATTTATTACAAATTATAGAACTACATTAAAAGGCGTACTCTGCGTACAATTACCAATTACGATTACAATTATTTTTGACCATTTTTGAGCTACATTGGTGTAGCTAAAAAAATAAATAGAACATCTTGGCGTCAAAAATAAGTTTATGATAACTGCCTCGGAATGGCGAACTAGCGGAACACTATTCCACGAATCGCCGGCAGGCCTCAATCATATATCTTAACCCGCCAATGACTGGGGGAGAAGTTAAAAGCCCCCCCCCCCCCCCACACGATTAATTTTCGTAATAGCTCAAAAACCAATAGCGCTATAAACGTGAAACTTCGGGTACAATCTTCTAAATCATGTTTACGGCTTCTGTGAAAACTTAAACCAAATTCATTGAATAATTTTCGAGTTATATCGAATTTGAAGTGACGTGACTGATTTGACGTGACTACGCACGAGTTTTACACCAAAATCAGCTAAAATTTAACAGACCGTACAAATACCATATTTGGAGCAAAATGCAATCTTAAAACGTCAAAAGATGGAAAATAGTAAGGGATATCTCGACATTGCGCATTTTTGGGGTTTTGACTAAAAAAAACACAGTTTTTCTTGGGGGGGGGGCGGAAATGCCCACAAAATCAATGTTATCAAACATGTTCAAAAAGCCGGAATACATGTCAGAGAACCGCATATGGGAACCTACCATACCAAATTTCAGAATTATATCACCATTTTTGACCGACTTATTGCATCTAAAGTATGGGTAACTCATGACGTCATATTTTAACAAATCGTTTTTTTGTTTTGTTTTTGTAGACCAGATACAGACAAATAAATGGCACCAATGTATTTCTGAGACAAAACTGGTGTAGCAACATGCCTTTTGTGTTTAGATTTATCAATTCAAAATTTTGACCTTCAGTGACCTGAACTTGACCAGAAATTGACATTTACTTCACGTAAATAAATCAGGTGGTGAAATGACTATCATCATCGAATTATACGTGGACAATAACTCATAAAACATATGTTGCATGACTTTCGTAGATATTTTGAGCATAGTGACCTTTTGTGACCTGACCTTGACCTTGGCCAACAATCTCACATTAGCTCATGCGGGAAGAGTATTATACCTTTGGCAGCACTTTGGGTAAAACTGGTCGCAATCAAAAGATTTGGATGGAAAGTATGGCCCATAAACTCAAATACGCCAATTTTGACCTTTGACCTGACCATGACCTCACTTTGACACTTTTGAGCAAGCTTTAGATTTCATCATTGAGAGCTTTCGATTGCCGCCTTGCGTGTCTCGCTGCGATCATTGGCTCGGAAGATAACCAGGGGGCGTTTAACGCCCCCCCCCCCCAGTCAATGGCGTTTTGCTGAGACCCCAGTCAATGCCGAGTTAACGCTCGCCCTGGTGGGGGTTACCTTGACCCCACGCCCCTTGTTTTGTTTTCTCTAAAAAAATAGCGGGAAAACGGCGGCGCACTGCGCCGCCAAATATGACACAGCTGTTTGGGCATCAATTACCCACATTGTGTAAAAGTTTTGCCTCAGGTCAGGTCATCTCAGGTCAGGTCACCAGGTCAGGTCACCAGTTCAGGTCACCAGGTCACGTAAATTGTCCTTACCTCCAAAAATACTTGTGGTCGTGCTAAAGCCACAGTCATGGGCGGAACTTTGTATGTAGTTGGTGTAGAAAGCTCCACACCATCTTGAAAGTTGGTGTGGAAAATCCACACCAACTTTAGGTGCATCTGTTAGTCATTGCTTATGACATTATCAGCAATAGATCCCCAAAAAAATTGCTGAACAACATACAGTAAGCCATAAATTGAAAAAAAGACATACAATTATAGGGATTAACAAAAGTTTACATTTAATAATATTGCATTGCCTGATCCTAATCTACTAACAATCTACTAATCAGTTCAAACATAATTACAAGCACCCAATTCCAAAAATCATCTTTCAAATTTTCTTTCAATTATACCTTCAGGTTTTGCATATATATATTCTGACAAATATGTTAAATTAAAACTTGGCAGCTGCAATGTATGCAGACTGGACTTGGTAGGCAAGCGCACACAAAACTCTCATGCCCATTCCATTGACCATCCAATCTCCAAACCATAGCAAAGATATCACTATGTTTGGGGCAGTCTAAATCCTGCCCCGAATGGGTTATGGTGCACATGAAGATGTGTGGTATGTGCTAAGTAGGTTAGGTTATCCTAACCTATGATAACTCTAATACGTTATTTTTCAGTAATTTAACACTATTTGTAACAGGGGGCGGATTCCGCCCCCCCCCCCCCTCATGTTTTTCGCAGATATCTCCAGAACGACTGGGAGCAGGCCTATGAAATTTTGGGACTTTTCATAGAATTGAACTCCGCATTTGGAGTCAAAATTTTGAGTTCTTAACTTGAACAGAGGCGGTTCCAGGGCACAGTTTTGGGTGGGTTCGGAGGCGACATTTGGCGAAAATACGGAAATGCGATTTTCACGGTTTCTTCCTAACTGCATCAAGTGTGAAGGAGTAACATCGGCTTACCGTGATTGCAACAAGTGCAAATTAGATGATGTTAATGAAATATCATACAAAATTGCTTGGCAGAGGCGGTTTCAGGGGCTTGAAAAGGGGGGGGGGGGTTCCAGGAAGTATTCAATGCTTGGCGGGAAGCCAATAGAGCAATGTAAGGGGCATTTATAGCTATCAAGATGTAAAAGAAAGCTTCTGCTTCCATTATTTGCATAATTTATTACATATAGAGTTTCAGGGGCGTGTTCAGGAACATGAAAAGGGGGTGACTGGCATGGTGATGACGATATGCCAGCGATAACGGCGCAATATACGTTTAGCTTATAATAATATATGCACATATGAGACCAAAAAAGGGAATAAAGTCATTTTTTGCAGAGGCGCGCTCAGGAATGGAAGAAAGGGGGTCGTATTATTGCAAGGAAACTAAGAGGCATGGGCGTACAATGACATAACATACTGCGGTTTTCGGATGAAACACGCACCACAGGCTACTCTACGAACGATTAAAAGATAATAGGCGAGTCCAGGTAGGGTAAAAAGGGGGGTAAGCAATGTTAATTGAAGTTGTAAGTGAAATAGTCACTGTTGACTAGTTAGTATCATAATAGCGGATAATATACTTATCAAAAGGCCTTGCGCCGCCCTAGTTTGGATCCTGGATACGCCTATTATGAAGTACAACATGCAAAAAGGAACTATCTATGATCAGTAACATATTTATAGTGCTGGGTAGCAACTTGTCTGCGGTTAATATTTTTCCCAATTTAACCCCCTTTTTTCACTAACCTGGTACCGCCTATTGCAAACAATATGATTTATAACTGTTTTTTTTCTAATGTCTCAATCACATACCATTTCATTTATCCAAAAAAAAACATAAAAAAATGGTTTTATTACGCATTTACTTCACCCCCATATTGAGTGACCTGCACACGCCTATGATTTTGGAATTTTCAAACGTCACCGTCATATATCAATTTCCGATTCAATCTCTATCGATTCCTATTAGTTGTGTTAAAATCGGTCGATAAACATGAAAGCTATGTTGGATCACAAATACCACTAAAATTTGTAGTTTTTGCCCCCCTCCCCCCCTGTTGCCCCCCTATCCCAAATTTAGATTTGTTTATTATTTATAAATGTATAGATCGTGTTGAGGGGAACCAAACACCGTTTCATTTTTGAAAATCGGACGGGTAGATCTCGAGATCTCCGGGGGGGGGGGGGGGGGCGGAATCCGCCCCCCCCCCCCTGTTACAAATAGGAGCCTGTTACAAATAGCCAGAAGCCTGTTACAAATAGGGTTAAGTCACATTTAACCCGCGAGTTACTGGGGGGGGCTATTTTTTGCCCCCCCCCCCCCCCCCTCCCGTTATTTTGTAATAACTCCTAAACAAACACCGATATCGTCACCAAACTTGCAGTACCTTCTCTCACATCAATTCTACACATGTTGGCAAAAGGAAGAATATGAGGTTATGATAGGTCAACCGGGAATGACGTCAGAGTGACGTCATGTTCTTCGGTTTTTGTTGCAAAATAATGGTTTGCGGAAAACGCTGTCAAAGATACGATGTTTAAGATAAACTCAATTGTCTTACATCAAATTACTGACAATAGACCGGGCTATCAAACTGCTATCTCGGATTTTTGAGGGTTTTTTTTTATTCAAAATTTTGAGAAATCCAAATACATTTGTTTTTGTTTTTACAAAAATTTTAAAGAAAAAATCAAAATTATCCAAAAACCGGAATATATGTGATCGAAACGTATGCGGTGAATATGTGTACCAAATTTAAAGTCGATATCTTTAAAAATGACCGAGTTATGACCTTTAAATGACAAAAATCGACCACTTCTCACAGCATTACTATGCAAAAAACGCATTTCCATTTTTGCTTTTTACTTCTATTTATATGGAACAAACATTGTTCTAAGGTCATTTTTAGCGTTCTAGACGAAAAACAAACCCATAAACATGTGTTATAACGCCTAATGACTAATCTGCAGTTTGACCTCGTGACCTCGGATGACCTTGACCTGACCCAAGGTCATAAACAGCTTAGAAAGGTACTTAGAAGTGTCAGACACACGAATCATACCGATTTATCGACAGCTTATGCGTTTAATATCGCAATTTTGCGCGACAATTCCATCCATCGAGACCTTTTCACACGGTCAAACATTTTGTACTTGACCTGACCTGTGACGTCATCGGTAACCCTGAGGTCAACAATATTATGTTTCCCTCGATAAATTTCCCAAGGCTATCGAATGCCGTTTGAATTTTTACATTTGGTCCAGTAGTTCTGGAGATCAGAGGGGGGGGCAAAAAATAGCCCCCCCCCCCCCCCAGTAAGTCGCGTTATGAAATATACCCCAGTAACTCGCGGATTAACATGAGCCACCCCATTTAACCCGCGAGTTACTGGGGTGTATTCCATAACGCGACTTACGGGGGGGGGGGCTATTTCCCCTCCCCCTCTCCCTCGGATCTCCGGAACTACTCAACCGATAGTAAAATTTCAAACGGTATTCGATAGCCCTGGGAAATTTGTCGAGGGAAACATAATTTTGTTGACTTCGAGGTGACCGATGACGTCGCAGGTCAGGTCAAGTGCAAAATGTTTGGCCGTGTCAAAAGGTCTCGATGGATGGAATTGTCGCGGAAAATTGCGATATTAAACACATAAGCAGTAGATAAATCGGTATGATTCGTTTGTCTGACATTTCTAAGTACAATTCTAAGTTGTTTATGACCTTGGGTCAGGTCAAAGTCATCTGAGGTCACGAGGTGAAACTGCAGATTACGGTCATTAGGCGTTGTAGCAAATGTGTATGGGTTTGTTTTACGTCTAGAACGCGAAAAATGACCTTATAACATTATTTGTTCCATATAAATAGAAGTAAAAAGCAAAAACGCATTTAATGCAATTTGTATGTAAATGTAAATGCATTTGTTATGCATAGTAATGCTGTGAGAATTGGTCGGTTTTTGTCATTTAAAGGTCATAAGTCAGTCATTTTTGAAGATATCGACTTCAAATTTGGTAAACGTTTTCACCGAACATGTCACGATCACATATATTCCGGTTTTTGGATAATTCAAATTTTGTGCGAAAATTTTGTAAAATAAAAAAAGTATTTGGATTTCTCAAAATTTTGAATAAAAACAAATAAAAAATCCGAGATAGCAGTTTGATAGCCCGGTCTATTGTTTGTAATTTGATTTAAGACAATTGAATTTATCCCAAACATTGTACCTTTGACAGCGTTTTCCGCAAACCATTATTTTTCAACAAAAACCGAAGAACATGACGTCACTCTGACGTCATTTCTGGTTGACCTATCATAACCTCATCTTTTTCCTTTGGCAGACATGTGTAGAATTGAAGTGAAAGAAGGCATTGGTGACAAAATGTTGTTGGTTTTGAAGTTATTGCAAAGTAACGGGAGGGGGAGGCAACCCCCCCCCCCCCCCCCCCAACCAGTAAGTCGCGGGTTAACCCAATTCCCTGCGGGTGGCCAGAATTACGTTAACCTGCGGGGAGGGGCAGATTCTGCCCCCCCCCCCCCCCCCCCCCCCCACAGAGATCTCGAGAACCGCTCGGTCGATTTTGATGATGAAAACGCCATTCGATTCGTCATTACAAGTTCTTTCTTGTTGGACCCCCAAATCTTTGTTTTGTTCAAAAATGGGGGGCCAGGGGGAACAAATCAGGAAATTTTTTGTGTTTTCGAAAGGTCATTGCGGCCATGTGGTTCAACCTATTTACATGCTTCAAACGTTTTTGAGATTCAAATGTACTGGTATTTAATATATCAAAAGAAACAAAATAGGCATATTCAGGGAATGTAAAATGGGGGGATTTTCTGGGGAAAAATATGTGCTGTTCGTGATTGTTTGGGACGACATGAACGTCACATGTGGGCATTATATGCTGTAATTTTGTAAATTTGATATATTGCGCTAAGGCGGATCCAGGAAAAAAATGGGGGGGGGGGGCACCATGCGCGTAACGCTTTTATAATCTTGCTAATTTGAAGTTGGACCTAATTTGAGAATGGGTATCGCCTCCCATTTTCTTATCCTGAGTGCGCCTCTGCCCCCAAAATGTGTACAATCTCATTATATATGATGCATATTGCATTTAAATTGTTTCTGACACATTTATTGCACTGCAAACCACGAAGGAAGTATGCGACGCAAAACGGTATTCGTAACACCCTTCCAAAAACAGGAGCCTGGAACCGCCTCTGCTGGACCGATTTTTTTTCAAAATTTTGACACAACACGCTCCATTTAATTTTGGGAAAAGTCACAAAGTGTCAGGACTCTAGGACTAAGGGCTTAGAAGCGGCAAGTGAAAAACCACCGGGAGGGGCAGAATCTGCCCCTGCAGGGAATAGGGTTAAGGGGGCCTTCCCTCAAACCTTCAAACCTGCCCCATACTATGTTTTCCAGCCCTGACTCAACAACATGATATATCGTTGAGAATGATCACGTTTTGCACATGATCGAGATCCGATTGGTTTATAAAAAAAACGTTGTTCGGCTAGACATTTACCAATTCCAACTCTGCTGAACCCTGACTAGAACACTCCTGATCCACATATTCATATTTGTTTGTTAACCAGCGAGTTACTGGGGTATATTCCAAAACGCGACTTAACCCGCGCCGTGCCGGGGGGGGGGGGGGGGGCGTTTAGACGCCCCCCCCCCCCCTCCGTTTTTTTTGCCAATAGCTAAAAAAACGTTGAAGCCAGGTAGCTGAAATTTGCAGTACCTGTCCGCTGAACATTTTTACAACTTTTGTGAAACCAAAAGTTTCAGGTCTTATCAGGTCAGGTCACCAGGTCAGGTCACGTGACCCAACCTCAGAAAAAGTGTGTGGTCGTGCCACGTCTACAGTTTCCGGGTGATCACTTTTAAACGTTTAGAGTTTGATAAGGATATCATTACCTACCATTTGCAAATCTCGGATTTTTTTATTCGGTGACCTAAGGTCTGATCGATCACGTGACCTTCCCCATTATAAGTCAATGGGGAAATATTGAAATGCTTCGCTTTCCATGTAAACGCATCCAATCAACGTTTTTTCTTCAGGATCATGTGGTAATAGACCATTCTTCATTACCCAGATACTATTTTGGTTTATTCGACCCCCCACAAGGTCATCCGAGGTCACATGAGGTCACATACACTTTTTGCCAATAACTTTTGATCGAAGAGAGATAGAAACTTGAAGAAGGCACGAATGTGATTTTCTCGTCAAGACGCATCGACTCATATGCAACATGACCCACCGTGACCGACTTGGTCACCATGTGACCTTCACCTGAGGTCACATTTTTTAATTGACTTTCCAAGGTCAAGATGTATATTTTTCGATGCGCCTTGCCGATGGAAACACGATGGAGCCATAATCAATGCTCTATCTTGAATAGCAAAAAAGTTATTCGCGAAAAAACTTTTTCCAAGATAACAGCCATTTTGACCTTTGATGACCTCTGGAGCCTCCACTATTGACCTGAACTCAAATTTGACGGGTAAAATCTTACTGGAGCGTTTCAAGAGCTATCTATTGCTTTTTTCGGTTTCGTCCTAGATAACATAGTTCCCGAGATATCGTGGGATTTCAGGATCAAGTTACCTAAAACGGGAAAATTTGACCTATGATGACCTCTGGTGACCTCAATAATAACCTGAGCGAAAAATTGACAGAAAAAGTTTCTAAATTATTTTTGACTAGCTTTCCAACGCTGTTTTTCGTTTTGCGCTATGTTGCCTAGGAGCAGAGTTAGAAGGGGGGCGTCGAAACGCCCCCCCCCCCCCCCGGCACGGCGAAGGTGGCGCCGAGCACCGGCACGGCGCGGGTTAATGGGGGGAGCAATTTTTTTAAACCCCCCTTCGGATCTCCGGAACTACTCTACCGATTGTAAAAATGCAAACGGCATTCGATAGCCCTGGAAATTTGTTCGAGGGAAACATAATATTGTTGACCTCGAGGTCACTGATGACGTCACAGGTCAGGTCAAGTACAAAATGTTTGACCGTGTCAAAAGGTCTCGATGGATGGAATTGCAACGCAAAATTGCGATATTAAGCGCACAAGCAGTCGATAAATCGGTATGATTCGTGTGTCTGATACTTCTAAGTACCATTCTAAGCTGTTTATGACCTTATGTCCGGTCAAGGTCATCCCAGGTCACGAGGTAAAACTGCATATTACGGTCATTAGGAGTTGTAACACATGTGTATGCGTTTGTTTTTCGTCTAGAACGCGAACAATGACCCTAGAACATTGTTTGTTCCATATAAATAGAAGTAAAAAGCAAAAACAGAAATACATTTGTTATGCATAGTAATGCTGTGGGAGGTGGTCGATTTTTGCATTTAACCTGCGACTTACTGGGGGGGGGCTATTGTTTTGCCCCCCCCCCCCCTCTCCTGTTATTTTGCAATAACTCCTAAACAAACATCGGTATCGTCACCAAACTTGCAGTACCTTCTCCCACATCAATTCTACACATGTTGTCAAAAGGACAAATATGAGGGTATGATAGGTCAACCGGGAATGACGTCAGAGTGACGTCATGTTCTTCGGTTTTTGTTGCAAAATAATGCTTTGCGGAAAACGCTGTCAAAGGTACGATCTTTAAGATAAACTCAATTGTCTTATATCAAATTACCGCAAATAGACCGAGCTATCAAACTGCTATCTCGGATTTTTCAATTTTTTTATTCAAAATTTTGAGAAATCCAAATACTTTTGTTTTTGTTTTTACGAAACTTTCAAGAAAAAATCTGAATTATCAAAACCCGGAATATATGTGATTGAGACATGTGCGGTAAATATTTGTACCAAATTTGAAGTCCATATCTTCAAAAATGACTGACTTATGACCTTTAAATGACAAAAATCGACCACCTCTCACAGCATTATTATGCCTACAAAACGCATTTCCGTTTTTGCTTTTTATTTCTATTTATATGGAACACACAATGTTCTAAGGTCATTTTTCGCGTTCTAGACAAAAAAAACATAAACATGTGTTACAACGCATAATGACCGTAATCTGCAGTTCGACCTCGTGATCTCGGATGACCTTGACCTGACCCAAGGTCATAAACAGCTTAGAAAGGTACTTAGAAGTGTCAGACACTCGAATCATACCGATTTATCGACAGCTTATGCGTTTAATATCGCAATTTTGCGCGACAATTCCATACATCGAGACCTTTTGAAACGGTCAAACATTTTGTACTTGACCTGACCTGTGACGTCATCGGTGACCCTGAGGTCAACAATATTATGTTTCCCTCAATAAATTGCCCAGGGCTATGGAATGCCGTTTTAATTTTTACATTCGGTCCAGTAGTTCCGGAGATCCGAGGGGGGTGGCATAAAATACCCCCCACCAGTAAGTCTCGTTATTAAATATACCCCATTAACTCGCGGGTTAAAGCTCATAAGTCAGTTATTTTGGAAGATATCAACTTCAAATTTGGTACACATATTCACCGATTACGTCTCAATCACATATAGATTCCGGTTTTTGGATAACTCTGATTTATTGTTGAAAATTTGGTAAAAACCAAAAAAATGTCTTTGGATTTCTCACATTTTTGCATTTTAGAACATCTAAAAAATCCGAGATAGCAGTTTGATAGCCCGCTCTATTTTCAGTAATTTAATTTTAGACAATTCAATTTATCTTAAACATTGTACCTTTGAAAGCGTTTTGCGCAAACCATTATTTTTCAACAAAAACCGAAGAACATGACGACACTCTGACGTAATTCCCGGTTGACCTTTCATAACCTCATCTTTTTCCTTTGGCCAACATGTGTAGAATTGATGTGCTAGAAGGTACTGTAAGATTGGTGACGATAATGGGGTTAATTTATGAGTTATTACAAAATAACGGGAGGATGGGCCAAAAATAAACCCCAGTAAGTCGCGAGTTAAGAGTAGCACACGTATATATCTACTAGAACCTCGGGCACTGTCGATACCTACAGGCTGCAGACTATTGTTGTTGTTTTGATGTGCAAGGCTATGTCTCAAAAGCGTCAGAAAGCATGGATGCGCTGGATGTTTCCAATAAAATAGGCCAGAGTATTATTCCATAACCTTAAATGACTTAAAATCACCGAATTGCTTATACATGGCAAAAACAATGGCAAAACAGATAATGCATCACATTTGTACAGAGACTCCCTCTGTCAGCCACTGCTCACAGTGCAGACTCCTACAGAAGATGCTCGATGTGCGCCCCCTTCCGGCGGATCAGCTGAGGCAGTCGCACAGTCTGCAGATGGTCGACAGCTTTGTCGATCATCGCTGAGGGCATGCGGCCGACTTCTGCGATGGTGGCGCGATTCAGGTCTTCCGTTATTCTTGGCTTTTCTTTGTAAACACGGTCCTTGACCTTTGTAAACACGGTCTCCCACAGAAAGAAATCCAATGGACTGAAGTCCGGGGAATAGGGTGCCCACGCCACCTCCGCCTTGAGGCTGACGGAGGCAGTGTCTGTACAAATGTCATGGCTTATCTGTTTTGCTATGAACTGGCGAATATAACGATATTCGAATTTTTAATATTGTTTGTTTATAACCGAAATTATTACGGAACATCGCAGTAACTTGTTTCCGGACACCCTGGAACACACCCTGGAATGTAGGCTTCCACACAAAACGCCTTTTCAGTATTAAAAAAACATCTCAAAGGACTTATTTCTGTGTTCAGCGGTTTTGCCACGTTCCCAGCTATAATCATGACAAGTTTTAAAACATTGGCACGTGCATATTGAAGCACGAGGTAAAATCCAGAGTATGTTTTTTTCCGGACACCCTGTACATCACCGTTTTGACCAATTCATCACCAAAATAACTTAAACATCACCTTTTTGTTGATATCACCGAAATGACTGATATGACTTAAGACATCACCGGACATCACACACAAACACACACACACACACACACACACACACACACACACACACACACACACACACACACACACACACACACACACACACACACACACACGCGCGCGCACGCGCACGCGCACGCGCACGCGCACGCGCACGCGCACGCGCACGCGCACGCGCACGCACACGCACACGCACACGCACACGCACACGCACACGCACACGCACACGCACACGCACACGCACACGCACACGCACACGCACACGCACACGCACACGCACACGCACACGCACACGCACACGCACACGCACACGCACACGCACACGCACACGCACACGCACACGCACACGCACACGCACACGCACACGCACACGCACACGCACACGCACACGCACACGCACACGCACACGCACACGCACACGCACACGCACACGCACACGCACACGCACACGCACACGCACACGCACACGCACACGCACACGCACACGCACACGCACACGCACACGCACACGCACACGCACACGCACACGCACACGCACACGCACACGCACACGCACACGCACACGCACACGCACACGCACACGCACACGCACACGCACACGCACACGCACACGCACACGCACACGCACACGCACACGCACACACACACACACACCACCACCACCACCACCACCACCACCACCACCACCACCACCACCACCACCACCACCACCACCACCACCACCACCACCACCACCACCACCACCACCACCACCACCACCGTCACCACCACCACCACCACCACCAGGGCGAAGTTGTCTCGAAGGCCGACCGGGATGCGGATGAAATAATCACGCATTAAAAACATGCCGCAACCATGGAGAGAACAGCAAATCAGTTATATTCTAGACTATAAACATCACAAATATTTCAGTGGTGATTTTGTTTTCAACCTCCGATGACCACACACACACACACACACACACACACACACACACACACACACACACACCACCACCACCACCACCACCACCACCACCACCACCACCACCACCAGGGCGAAGTTGTCTCGAAGGCCGACCGGGATGCGGATGAAATAATCACGCCTTAAAAACATGCCGCAACCATGGAGAGAACAGCAAATCAGTTATATTCTAGACTATAAACATCACAAATATTTCAGTGGTGATTTTGTTTTCAACCTCCGATGACCCCTTCCCTAATTAGATGGATGTTTACCAAGTGGTACAATAGCACAGTAACATTCGTGCCATAAATTACTTAAAGGGAAGGTTTCACCTTTCTGGAAGTTGTCAAATATACGCCGGTTGTAGTGAAAAATAGGAAGTAAGTGCTGCTGAAAACGATGGTGATATTTGTTTTCTCGAAAACCTCACTTAACTTCTAAAAATAATAAGTTTTTATTTGGGCTGATGACGTCATATTGAGCTGTAGACCGCCGCTGATTGGCTGACAAAGTGAGATTGGCTGAAAAAGTGTCTGTCAGCCAATCAGCGGCTGCAACCAGCCTGGGTGCATTTTGCAAATGGTAAATTAAATTGCTTACAAACGGTTAAGTTTTGGGGAAAATAACCTTAGTAATTTAGACATTTCAATAAGGGCCCAGGGATAATGGCTATCTCAGTTTAAAACTAATACAAATATGAAGCATTCCCTTTAAACGAATAGTTGAATGAGGATGGTTGAATATTTGCTGTATCGTTATCATGACAGAGCAAGCAGCAATGCCGCCAATCCTCACCAAGTCTTCGCATGGCCACTTACCAGTCCAGAGCCTATGAAGTACATCTCCATGTAAAATATGCACAGAGGAAGAATCAGCTTAAATGCGGTCTGAAAATAAATGGTACGAAATCAGTTATTTAGCGATTGCGTGTTGCACAATCATGCAGGGAACAAATGTGATCCGATCCGATCCGATCCGATCCGATCAGACGGTGAAAATATGCTGCTACATTCCCCGTGGCCATGTCAATGTGACGGTGAAAATGTGCTGCTATATTCCCCGTGGCCATGTCAATGTGACGGTGTGTTGCTACATTCCCCGTGGCCATGTCAATGTGAAAAGTGAAAAGGAATGATTAGTTCTCCACACATTTCTGCTATCAAATTAGAAATATGGACGCCATATATTTGTGGCAGTAGTGGCGCCCGCAATTCACAACTAGCATCGTTATCAGACAAGCAATAATTACATTTGAAAAGCATAATACGAGTATACATTGATAGCAATACTAAAGGCACACAAATGGGGAGGTCAAAACGCAGTCGCGATGCCTGGAACATTTCATTGTATATGCCAGCTCATATACATAGCTCAGGTGATGTTTGATCCTGCAGAGGTAATCAAGTAACGGCTTTTGCTTACGTGCTGGGGATATTTTGAAGTTAGTTTTAACCCTCGCCCTACGGGGACCTTTTCTCACCTTCGCCCTATGGGGAGGGTCCTAAAAAGACCCCCCCTGTTAACTTCCAAACCAAGTAACATAGAGCAATGCGGTAAGAACCAGCATGTTGCCTGTAATGAGAGAAATATAACAGTATGCGATGTTTAGGTTTCAGGTCAACGAGTGACCTTCCAGGTCAAGTGAATTACCTAAAGATCGACCACGTCCAAAAATAGCGATTGCACCGGGCGCTTAGTATAACTTCCGAACGGAGAGAGATAGAGAGACACCGTAAAAAGTAACGTGTTGCCTGTCATACGGCAAATCCAAGGGCATCCCATTTTGAGAATTTAGGTCAACTGGTGACCTTTGGGGTCAGGTCAATGGCCCTTTGGGGTATGACATGACCTTGACAAAAGGTCATAAGTCACGATCTAATAGTCGTATACACTTACAATTTGGATAGGATGCGTATCATTTTTGTAAACTCAGCTACTAAAAAGTTCAGCAAGATGCGCCGCATGTGTACAAAGTTATGTATGAAAAACCTCAGTTGGGGTCATTTTAGGACCCCCTCCCCTCCCCCGTAGGGCGAGGGTTAATTAGTTAAATAAATAATGATCGGATTATAAAAACAATACAAAATAAAAAAGAATGAAGGAAGGGATCAAAATACATGCTAGCAATAGCATACGAAAATAAGAAAATAAGAAAAAAAGAAGATATATACTGCATTGCTATTTCATCAACGTTCAAGTTTGTTATTTGACCTGGACATAGCAGCAAAATCAAGGCTTTCCTCCAGTAGGATTTCTAGGCAGTAGAAGGAGCATTGCCCCAAAGTTGTATTTACTGCAACGTCATGTGTCATACATAATATGACACCCATGACGTGACAATACAAATATGACACTCATTTGAACTTGTTGGCCCAGACACGCATACACCAAGAGTCAAGACTGATAGACACATGCACAATCCACAGACACCTCGATTTTTGTTTAGTTTTAATTTTATCCAATGTTAACTTGGGAATTATTACTAATACCTCGATTACTATATTTTATCTCATCTGAAACTATAATTTGATTTGTCCCATGCAACCAGAATTCGCCATGGGCTGGGCTGGCCCTATGGGCCATGGGCTGAGCCTGCACTGGGCCTGGGCCGGGCCTCAACTTTAAGGAAATCCCTGTGCTCTGGATGGGCCTGGGCCTGATAATTGTGAAGTAATGCACGCGTCGCACATCACTGTGCTCAGATCAGAGCTCACACGTCACGGGTCAGAGATACACACGTCACGGGTCAGAGATACACACGTCACGGGTCTCTGGATGGGCCTGGGCCTGACAATTGTGAAGTAATGCACGCGTCGCACAAACTCAGATCAGAGCTCACACATATTGTAACCAGCAGTTCACTTCACTTCCATAGCAGCACACAGGTGAGTGATATTGAGCTCACCATAATAAATATTGATTGAATAGTGTATCAACACTCAAATCAATGATAACAGTACTATAGAGTTAATACAAACCACAGCCTCATTCTATGTAATATATTAATACAAAATGAAACAAAAGAGACGACAGTTTCAGGCGTAGCCCATCTTCAGGTCTGAGACCTGAAGATGGGCTACGCACGAAACTGTCGTCTGTTTTGTTTAATTTTGTATTAATATATTACATAGTATGAGGCTGTGGTTTTTATTAACTCTATTATACATTATGAGCCTAAAAAATCCGCTATCCCACATTATAACAGTACTATCAGAGTTATATGCAGTAGTACTACAGACTCGTACAGAGTACAGAATAAGGATTCCTACTAATACTCCGTCATCATGTACATGAACACCTGAACAGGGGCGTAGTGTCCTGAAAATGCATAGGCCTAATGTTAAAATGTGACATTGGCAGGGCCCTGGCCCTACCAGTCCTATAGAAAACAACCTGAAATGCATAGGCGTAGGAACAGGGGGGCAGGGGGGCAATCCCCCCCCCCCACACACACACACACTTTTGAAAGTGGAGGGGCCAACCATATGTTTTGCCCCCCCCCCCACACACACACTTTTTCTCCGTAAGTTAACCCAGAACTGACACCCATTGATTAATAATTATACCTGAGATCGCCCAAGGGCCCTGAGGTGCACCGAGGGCCCCTGAGATCGAGCGAGGGCCCCTGAAATCGTCCGAGGGCCCCTGAAACCGACCGAGGGCCCCTAAGTTCGACCCCGAGGGCTCCTGAGATACACCAAGGGCCCCCTGAGATGCAGCGAAGCCCCTCAGATTCACGGAGGACTCCTGAGATGCACTGAGGGCCTCCTCAGATCGACCAAGGGCCCCTGAGATCGACCAAGGGCCCCCTGAGATACACTGAGGGCCCTCTGAGATGCGTCGAGGGCCCCCTGGGATCGACCGAAGGCCCACTGAAATGCACCGAGGGCCCCCTTAGATGCACCCATTGTCCCTAAGATCAACTGAGGGCCCTGATATCGACTGAGTGTCCCTGAGATCGACAGAGGCCCCCTGAGATCGATCGAGGGCCCCTAAGATGCATGCAGGGCTCCCTTTGGTGCACCAAGGGCCCCTAAGATCTACCGAGGGCCCCATGAGATCGACCAAGAGACCCCTGAGATACACCGAGGGCCCACTCAGATCGACCGAGGGCCCAATCAGATCGACCGAGTGCCCCCTGAGATACACCGCGAGCCCATGAGATCAGCCGAGGGCCACTGAAATTGGCCGAGGGCCCCATGAAATGCACTGAGGGCTCCCTGATATCGGCCGAGGGCCATCTAAAACCGACCGAGGGCCCCTGAGATCGACCGACCGCTCACTGAGCTACACCGAGGGTTCCCTGAGATACACAGAGGGCCTTCTGAGATGCGCCGAGAGCCCCTGAGATGTACGGAGGGCCCCCTGACATACACCGAGGGCCTCCTCGAATCGACCGAGGCCCCCCTGACATCGACCGAGGGCCCAGTGAGATACAACGAGGGTATCAACGAAGATATCAGGTGTACCCCACAGAACTTCATGCGTCGCTCGCTGATGTTTGAAACATGCATTGGCCCTGTTAAGTATGTACAGTCGGTCTATTAAGTATCTGCCCTGGAAGTCTAATAAGTATCTTCCCTGGACTCATCTAATTTCACTTCTGTGCAATTACAGAACTGATTTAAGGGAACATGTGGTACCTACCTAGGTAGGTACCTAGGTAGGTACCACATGTTCCCTTAAATCAGTCCTTCATGTACAAAGAAGGTAAATTAGATGAGTCCAGGGAAGACACTTATTAGACTTCTAGGGCAGATACTTAATAGACCGACTGTATATCTTCCGTAACCCGCCGGGGCACCCGACTGGCACATGAAGTCACCTCCTTCGGTCTCGCATTGCTGGCGCACCAGTGCACCAAGCGCAATCCTGGCCGCTGATATAGCTGTCATGGAGACGCCTATATAGCTCGAAATTTTGTGTAGCAGTTCCACAATCGTTTGCTCGGCGCCACCTTTGCCATGCCGGTGTGTGTGTGTGTGGGGGGGGGGGCATCGCCACCCGCTCAAACTCGGCTGTTATTGAACGTAGATACAAACCGAAAATACCGTTCGAAAGCTCGACAAACATAATTTAAAAAACTATTTCAGTCATGTTTTGTCTCAGGTCAATATTGAGGTCACCAGAGGTCTTCAAAGGTCAGATTCTTCAGTTTTAATACTTCGCTCCAGAAACTCCGAAATATCTCGGGAACTATGATGGATAGGAAAAAAGGCAATCGAAAGCTCTTGAAAAATGGAATCGCCAAGATGTCCTCGAAGTTTAGCTCAGGTCAACAGTTTAGGCTCCAGAGGCAGTGGCGTACCGGGTATATGGTTATTCAGGGCATGACCTGGTCCTTTGGACCCGAGGCGCCCATTCAAAGCTGGCGCCCCTCCGATCAGTGACGGCGCCCCTCCGACCAGTGGCGGCGCCCCTCCGACCAGTGACGGCGCCCCTCCGGACAGTGACGGCACCTCTCCCGCCAGTGACCGCGCCCCTCCGGCGAGTGACAGCGCCCCTCCGACTAGTGACTGCGCCTCCCCCGCCAGTGACCGCGCCCCTCCGGCGAGTGACGGCGTCCCTCCGACTAGTGAATGACCCTCTCCGGCCCATGATGGTGCCCCTGGCCAGTGACGGCGCCCCTCCGACTAGTGACTGGGGGTTGGGGCCTCTCCTTCCGCCAGTGATGGCCTACCCTACGCTACGCTACAGAATTACGCCACGCTACGTATGGTTTTTAGGCCAACGCTACGCTACTGAATTACGTTTCGTTATATTTTATTACGTTACGGATTACGCTATTTTTCGTTAAACGTAGCTTAGAATATATCGTACTACGATACAACATATACCAGGCAAATCAATTGTATGTAGCGGTTATTTTTTCGTTCATCCACAATTATAACTTTCCTATCAACCAGCCGTCATACATTTCTTTCGTGACAGACATTTGCGAAGACATTCGTAAGTCGTAACACAGTCACAGACACAAAGCATCATCATTAGTGAAATATGTGGTACAAAGGTCATAGGCAATAGCAATAGATCAGAAACCAATAAAGCTATCAAACTCCCAAGTTAAACTAGCATTAACTTGTTCGCCCCTGTAGCTCGTACGGTAGATCGCTGAGCTTAAGACGGTAGACCTCACTCAGTGTCGCAGGCCAGGTTAAAGTCACTTCGGCACTCGCTATTTGTCCCTGACCAGGATGGCTTGCGGCTGTGGCAGCGGTCGCACTCGTCGCACACGCACAGGTCAGGTGACGTCAGAGGGCGGGGCGGACCTTGTCCAGGTAGGTATGTTCGTGTCCGAAAAACTATCACTTCTAAATGCTGCCAGTGACCAGGAATTGCGAGGTCTGATGGTTGGATCAGGGCCTGTGCAACAAGCTCTGCTTAGCGTGAAACCTGACGTCGAAAATTATTTTACTCAAATGATTCGGACTTAATTTATAGAAAAGGTATTTCAATCTGATGAAAATTTCGATAACTTCTTTTATGATACTGCAAATTCAGCGACGTCACAATCTAAGAGTTAGCTGAAAACCAAGTTATCCCTCGCCCTACGGGGGGGCTGACAGCCTACCCCCTGATATTTTTCTTGAATAACTTTTTACACATGCAGCGCATCTTGCTGAAATTTTTGGTAGCTGAGTTTACAACAAGTATACGTATGCAGTAAAAATGTAATTGAAATTAGTTGAGTGGTTTGGGAGACATTCATGTTTTGATGACGTCATGTTGGTAAAAAAAAGGGAAATATTTGACAAATCGTAGAAAACAGAGTTTTAAAGAAAATTGCAAACGCAATTCACCAAAGATACAAAATGGAATTTATTTTAAATGGAAATCTCGGATTTTCAAAATTTTGGGTTTTTGACCCCTAAATTTTTTTTTACAAAAATCTATTTTTTTGGAAAAATCCCCACAAAATCAAAATTTTCAAAGATGTTAGAAAACCCCGAATATGTGTCAGAGAACTGAGTATGGACAATACCCATACCAAATTGCAAAGCAATATCTTCATTTTTGACTGAGTGATGACTCCCTAAGTGTAAGAAACTGATGACATAAATTTTCATATTTATTTTTTACTTTTTTGACAAGATACGAACAAATAATTACGTTTTCTGTATTTCGGAGCCAAAACTAATCTAGGAACATGCCTTTTTATTTACATTTATCAATTTCTAATTTTGAGGTTTTCTGAAGAGCAAAATCGCTGTTCTGGACGTGGTAAATCCGAGGTCATTCACTTGACCTGGAAGGTCACCCGTTGACCTGAAACCTAAAAATCGCATACTGTTCGATTCCTCTCATGGCAGGCAACATGCTGATTTGTACTGCATTGCTCTAAGTTGCTTGTTTTGGAAGTTAACAGGGGCTGTCAGCCCCCCCCCCCCCCTGTAGGGCGAAGGTGATACAAGCGAGGGTTAAAAGTAGGGCGAGGGTTAAACTTAACATAAGCCGTAAAAATATAGGGATACAAACTCAAAGAATACCACACCGCTCAAAAATAACACACCGTTTTTGCTGCAAAACATTTCTTGGATTTTAAAAAACGTTTGTGACAAACAGTATCCACGTCTCGACTGAGGATCAGTATCCTCGACGACTGATTTGCCCTCAGTCACATTTGGCTGAGACGCGAGTCAACGGCGAGTTGAATCAATAATATATGGCGCCTTAACCCTCGCCCTACGGGGGTTCTGACAGGCCCCCCCCCCCCCCCCCTGAGGTTTTTCTTGAATAACTTTTTACACAGGCGGCACATCTTGCTGACATTTTTGGTAGCTGAGTTTACAACAATTATACGTATGCTGTTAACATTTAATTGAAATTGGTTGAGCAGTTTAAGAAATAATCATGTTTTGATGACGTCATGCTGGTAAAAAAAGAGAGAAATATTGGAAAAATCGTAGAAAACAGTTTTAAAGCAAATTGCAAACGCAATTCGGAGCAACATACGCATACTCGGGAGGTTAAAAAGTGTTGAAGAACGTGTTGTCCAGCCATATATCGGAATAATAAATGTGACCAGATTCGGTAATTGCCCTTATTCCACTGTAAATGACGATCTAAATATTGATTCTGCGACGCAGTGACCACAGCGTGAAATCAATTTGTAGATCGGTCGTCAGCTGGCTAATCCAATTCATGGTCATGGCATTTTTGGTGACAAAACGATATATGTTTGAAAAACCGTAGAAAATCGATTTGTAAAGCAAATTGCGAATAAAAACCGTCAAATGAAAGGAAATGGCATTCTCTTCAAAATGGCTGTCTCAGATTTGCATTTTTGTTAGTTTTTGACCCCCCCAAAAAAAAACTGATTTGTGTAGGACAAATTCCATAAAATCTAAATTTTCGAAGATATTTAAAAAAAAGAATATATATTGGATTACGAAGTATGAACGATACCCACACCAAATTTCAAAGTAAAATCTGTATTTTTGACTGACTTATGGCTCCCAAGTATGATTTACTCATGACGTTTTTTATTGCATTTATTGCATTTTATGGCTTTTATTTACCAGATATAGACAAATCAATGCCCGCACTGTTTTTATTAGACACAACTGGTCTGGAAACATGATTTTTGTTTATTTATATTGATAAATTTCAAGTTTTGACCAAATAATAAATCAAATAATGCGTGCAAATTAGCTCATAAAACATGTGTCGCATGACCTTTCGTGGACCTTTTGCCAATAGTGATATTTTCTGACCTGCCCTTGACGGCTTGACATTTGCTTACAATCTCAATTTCCCTTATGCGGAAGATGTACTATTCCTCTGAGTGCCATAATAGCACCTTGTGCACCTTGTGCCATAATAGTCGCAATATACGGCTTTAATTGGAAAGTATAGCAAATCAACCCAAATACCTCTATTTTGACATTTCACCTGACCGTGACCTGGCACGTGATCTTATTTTGAACATTTCACGTATGCTTTACATGCGTTTCATTGAGAGCTTTCGATTGCTCCCTTGCGCGTCTCGCTGCGGTTATTGGTCGGAAGATAACGAGGAGGCAGAACATGCCCCCCCCCCCCCACACACACACACACACACACACACACACACACACACACACACACACACACACACACACACACACACACACACACACACACACACACACACACACACACACACACACACACACACACACACACACACACACACACACACACACACACACACACACACACACACACACACACACACACACACACACACACACACACACACACACACACACACACACACACACACACACACACACACACACACACACACACACACACACACACACACACACACACACACACACACACACACACACACACACACACACACACACACACACACACACACACACACACACACACACACACACACACACACACACACACACACACACACACACACACACACACACACACACACACACACACACACACACACACACACACACACACACACACACACACACACACACACACACACACACACACACACACACACACACACACACACACACACACACACACACACACACACACACACACACACACACACACACACACACACACACACACACACACACACACACACACACACACACACACACACACACACACACACACACACACACACACACACACACACACACACACACACACACACACACACACACACACACACACACACACACACACACACACACACACACACACACACACACACACACACACACACACACACACACACACACACACACACACACACACACACACACACACACACACACACACACACACACACACACACACACACACACACACACACACACACACACACACACACACACACACACACACACACACACACACACACACACACACACACACACACACACACACACACACACACACACACACACACACACACACACACACACACACACACACACACACACACACACACACACACACACACACACACACACACACACACACACACACACACACACACACACACACACACACACACACACACACACACACACACACACACACACACACACACACACACACACACACACACACACACACACACACACACACACACACACACACACACACACACACACACACACACACACACACACACACACACACACACACACACACACACACACACACACACACACACACACACACACACACACACACACACACACACACACACACACACACACACACACACACACACACACACACACACACACACACACACACACACACACACACACACACACACACACACACACACACACACACACACACACACACACACACACACACACACACACACACACACACACACACACACACACACACACACACACACACACACACACACACACACACACACACACACACACACACACACACACACACACACACACACACACACACACACACACACACACACACACACACACACACACACACACACACACACACACACACACACACACACACACACACACACACACACACACACACACACACACACACACACACACACACACACACACACACACACACACACACACACACACACACACACACACACACACACACACACACACACACACACACACACACACACACACACACACACACACACACACACACACACACACACACACACACACACACACACACACACACACACACACACACACACACACACACACACACACACACACACACACACACACACACACACACACACACACACACACACACACACACACACACACACACACACACACACACACACACACACACACACACACACACACACACACACACACACACACACACACACACACACACACACACACACACACACACACACACACACACACACACACACACACACACACACACACACACACACACACACACACACACACACACACACACACACACACACACACACACACACACACACACACACACACACACACACACACACACACACACACACACACACACACACACACACACACACACACACACACAGTTCGGCTGAATACCCCAGCGGGGCGCGGGACTCTTTTGAAAGTCTGGTGGCATGATCGGAAGGTCCGACTGCAGATCTACGCATACGTAGGTTCACATGATTCACAAGATTCACATGATTTTTGTTTTCTCCGAGCTAACTACATGTAGCCCAGAGAAACAAACAAATATTGTCGCAACATCGGGAAACTAAGTTGCATACGTGGGTAAACAAGGAGCCAATATTGTGTTACGACAGTTGAGTCGTTCTTATTGGGTCGCGCCAATCCAAGGGGATTATAAAACGATTTCAGCGTCCGTCACCAATTTTTACGACATCTGGTCTCAAGATCAAATCGAACCTCTCGTTTCCCAAAATCAGGTCCATTTTGACCTTACAAAATATCTCCTTCAGGGTCAAATTCAATGTCAAAGAACGGGGACGCAGTAGCGCCCAAAGTTTGCTTCCGATTGCAACACAAATGGTCTCAAACGATGCCCCGTGCCCATTTACAGGATGAAAAACATTCTTAGAGTGAATGTGTTCCTCGTGATCTTAAGTTAACCCTAGTAGTGGCAAGCTCCTGGCTACCCCTATTAGCGGCAAGGGGGGGGGGGGCGGATTCCGCCCCCCCCCCCCCGGAGATCTCGAGATCTACCCATCCGATTTTCCAAAAATCAAAGGGTGTGTGATTCCCCTCAACACGATCTAAATTTCTTTTTAAAAAAAATGATAGGGGGCAACAGGGGGGCAAAAATTACAAATATTAGAGGTATTTGTGATCCAACACAGCTGTCATGTTTATCAACCGATTTTAACGCAACTAATAAGACTCGATAGATATTTACTTGGGGATTGATGTATAACGGTGAATTTTAAAAATTCAAAAATCATAGGCATTTTCAGGTCACTAAATTTGGGGGTAAAATAAATGCCTTATAAAACCGTATCTTTTCTTCTTTTATTCGATAAATGAAATAGTGCGCTATTGTGACATCGGATACAACAGTTATAAATCATATTTGCATCCATAGGCGGTGCCAGGTTAGCGAAAATGGGAGGCAAAATAAAAAACTTCCTGTAAACCTCCCCTTTTCAAGTCCCTGAAACCGCCTCTGCCGTGAAATATTTACTAAAGTTCACTAAAATCAACTAACTTGCACTTGTTTCAATCACCGTAAACATATGTAACTGCTTCATACTTCAGATACAGATACAGATACAGATACAGATCATATATTCGGATCCTCCATTAAATGGATTTTACATGTAGCCTTTTTGGCTACATGCAGCCTTTGTCCAGCCTCTGGTGGCAGGCCGTTCCATGCGCGCGCGGTTCGGTACAGGAATCTGCGCCTGGCGAACTCCGTTCGCACACGGGGCTGCTCGAGCTGGCCACCTTCAGTGGCGCGCGTGCGGCGGGCGGACACGTCGGCGCGCCGCAACACTCGCTGGCGCAACAGTTCTGAGGCGCTGGGGGCAGTGATGAGGTGGCGCATTGTGGCGATGTCACGCTCGGTGAGCATATCATCTACACTAGGCCACCCCAGCTCCTGCAATGACGGAGTGGCATGATTTCGCCGGCCGAGTCCGGCCACGATGCGGACACCAAAATGAATCGCCTTTTGGACGCGCTGCCTCTGTGCTGCTGTACAATTTCCCCACACCGTTATACAATAACGTATGTGAGGGAAGACGAGAGCCTCTATCAACAGACGTCTGATGCATTTTGGCAGCTTATGTCGGATTCGCGCCAGACCCACCAGCACACAGTAGCAGCGCTGAACAACAGACGCGATGTGACAGTTCCATGTTAGGTGTGAGTCGATGATGACACCATGCACCTTGACGCTCTGTGAGGGCGAAATTTCGTCATTGCCGAAATGAACAGGGAAGTCGGAGGTGACGTTTTGACGGCGAGATCTCAGGAGGATCATCTCCGTTTTGGCCGGATTAATTTTTAGACGGTTCTGTGTGAACCACTTCATAGCTATCACTAAAGAGCTTTCAACACGAGTTTTTAGAGCATGAACGTTTGATGGAAAGTCAGCGTCAAGGAACTAGGCGTCGTCAGCATACATCACGATCCTCCCATAGGGGAGGTGCTGTGGCAGATCGTTGGTGAAGATCTGTATGTAGAATCGTAGTAAGCCGTGCACGCGCGGTTGATGGCCACTTTTACCGCGTTCCGGCTTTCCCGAAACTCCCTCTCGGTGACATCGCACGGGATGAGATCCTTGTCAGCGCGTGCCCGGTCCCGAGCTGCCATGTCCTCTCGCACTGTGTCGTCATCAAGTCATGGACACGGTCTGTGCTTCACTTTGATGGTCCGAATTGGCATGTGCTGGTTGATGATGGGATCCCATACTATGAGGAAGCTGTTCCACATGTCGCTGATGGAGTCAGCTTCGGAGACCGGTGTCCAGTCGGCTTGGAGGAGGTCGAGGCAGAGGGCGTCCTTGTTGACGTGCCGCGTGGACCGCACGGTGACGATGCCCGGACCGCAATGTGTCTTGACATCGGTGACGGCCACAGTGATGAGATCGTGGTCGCTGATGTTGCACGGCGTCACTCGGGCGGCTGATGTCAGGTCTGGTTGGTTTGTTGTCAGATGGTCGATCAGCGATGGGCTCGGCCCAGGACGAGTCGGCCAGTGATCAGCTGCGTTAGCGATAAATCGCTAAGCTGCTGCACGTATGACGTTACACCTGGTTTCTCAGAATGAAGAAGGTCGAAGTTTAGGTCGCCGAGCGCGTAGGTTGGTCGATCATGCGCCAGAACATGCGTCAGCTGGTGGCGGAGGTCGTCGATGGCTGGCGCAGACGGACCAGATGGAGGGCGGTACACTGCGCCGACGATAATGGTAGATCGGCTGATGATCTGCAGCCAGAGTGCTTCGAGTGTCGTGTTGACAGTGGGCACCCGCAGCTTCTCGACCCTCCGTGTGCTACGGTGGACGATGGCGACTCCGCCTCCCTTCCTCCTAGTCCGTCGATCGCGACGATTGATGGCGTAGCCCGGGAACACCAGCATGCTGGTGTCAACCGCATCGGTCAGCCATGTCTCGATGAGACAAAGCACGTCCAGCTGTTCCCGCAGCAGCAGATGGTTGACCTCGTCCAGATACGCCGTCAGAGAACGCACATTCAGGTGGCCGATCCTCAGCGCACACAACGAGGCAGCAGCCGCACGGATTTCAGCCTGTCGCGTCTGTCGGATCGTCAGGTGGAGTGGTTGTAGAAGATGTCGATCTTGTTCTGGTGGTGCTGCGGGTGCCGCTTCAGAGACCGGTGGAGCGAAAAGGTCGCAGTCAGCACTCGGAGCCGGCTCCGCGGCGGCACCGCGAGGTAGCAGTGATGCGCGGCTGGAATAGATGGCGCCGCCGCTCAATGAGCGCGACCCGGGCGGGTCACGGCTCAGCCGCACCACAGCGGCCGTCTTCCCCGCGCCAACTGCGCAGGCAGAGTCAGGCAACGTGCATACTGGGGGTGCGTCTCGCATCGACTCAGCCGCGCACCGTCGCAGCTCCCGCGGTGTCGTCGAAGCTGAACGCGCCGTCCAGCGCGGCAGCCGCGGTGCGTTCCTCCTCCCCTTTTGCGGGACGAAGCACCAGCAAGCTCCAGACGCGGCACAGCCGCTCCCCCTGCCCAGGGCCTGATACTGCCCCTGCCCAGCCAGTTGGGCCGCAACGGCGGCGGCCACTCGCCCTGACCCGACAGTGTAGTCGCCCGATCCGGGTATCGGTAGATGGCGGTCGGCAGCCCTGATTGGCTGGGACGGCCATACCTCTTCCGGAAGCGGTAGAACGTCGGGTCACCGAGCGCGACCCCTCCCATGGAGCGCTCACCGCCATCAACAAATAAAAACCGATTGCAAATTTTCCAAAAGTCGAGTAAAAGTCACAGATGGTCACACACTCGGTTCAGTCACGTCTCAGCCACGTCACTGCACATTCTCACCGCGAGATGTCGCGTAAAACCCAGAAAAACACGAGTTAAAAACGGAGCGTCACACGGGCGGCCGCCCTAGTCAGGCGCTCGAGCCCCTTCAAAGTTAGCTTCAGGCAGTTAGGAAGAAGCCGTGATGTTCACGTCTCGTTTTATCGCAAAATGTCACCGAAAAACTCCAAAAACCGGGCCCTGGAACCGCCTCTATTAGGGTTAAGAACTCAAAATTTTGACTCCATATGCGGAATTCAATTCCAGGGAAAGTCCCAAAATTGCATTGGTCTGTTCCCAGCCGTTCAAGAGATATCTGTGAAAAACCTGAGGGGTGGGCAGAATCTGCCCCCGCCCCTTCTCCCCCTCCCCCCCCCCCCCCCCCTGCCTTAGTGGCAGGGGGAGGGGGGCAGATTCTGCCCACCCCTCAGGTTTTTCGCAGATATCTCCTGAACGGCTGGGAACAGACCCATGCAATTTTGGGACTTTCCCTGGAATTGAATTCCGCATATGGAGTCATAGGGTTTGAAAGGTCACGGGGACGGGGAACGCTGTAGCGCCCAACTTTGGGCGTTAACTTGAAGTCACGGGGCGCAACTCTAAGAATGATTGTCATTCTGGAAATTCTGGAAATGGAAAGGACATGGAAAATCCACGTCCTTTGACCCTGAATTATACATTAACGGTCACGGGGCACAACTTTGAACATTCTTGTCATCTTGGAACTGGGCACAAGGAATTGTTTCAGACCAATTTGTCGCGATCGGACGGTAACTTTGGGTGCTACAGCGTTTCCCGTCACTCGGCCCTGAATTTCACCTTGAAGGTCACGGGCACAACTCCAAGCATGCTTGTAATCATGGAAATGGACACGAAGAATCTTTGAGACATTTGTGTTGCGATCGGAATGTAACTTTGTGCACTACAGCGTTCCCCGTCATTTGACCATGAATTTGACCTTGAAGGTCACGGGGCACAACTCTAAAAATGTTTGGCATACTGGTACTGGGCACGGGGAAACGTTTGAGACCCTTTTTATCGCGATTGGGCGGTAGCTTAGGGAGCTACAGCGTTCTACGTTCATTGATCTTGAATTTGACATTAAAGGTCACGGGCTTGACCTTGAAGGTCACAGGGCATAACTCTGCAATTGTTGTCATCATGGAACTAGGCACGATGAATCGTTTGAGAACATTTTGTCGCGATCGGAAGGTAACTTTGGGCGCTACAGCGTTCCCCGTCGTTTGGCCTTGAATTTGATCTTGAAGGAGACCAGTAAGGACAAAATGGACACGATTTTTGAAAGCAGATGGTTCGTTTTGACCATAGGACCAAATCGCGTAAAACTCGGTGACCGACGCTGAAAACGTTTCTGTGGAGCTGTGAACATCATGGACATTGGACATCCAAACTATTTTTAGGCGCCCCGAGTGTGAAAGGTACAATACGTCGGCACCTTCAACGCATCGCCAGGCATATTAAAAAAGTGTCACGGTTATTTCATGGGGGTTCAGGTCTCTTCGTAGGCGCCATCCAGAGCACTATCGGGAGTGGGGGAGGGGGGGGGGCAAAAGCGTGTTAGTAGCTTCGAAGGTCACGCGTCCCAGGTTGCCGTCGGAGGGAAGCTGAAGGCGCCAGGGTGCCATCATTCTGAGTGCACCGGGACACCGCATCGCTTTCGGGCCGGCAAGGTGCCATTCGGGGGCGGTATGATACCTTCCGAGGGCAGTAAGATGCCTTCCGAGGGTGGCAAGACATCTTCCGAACTCCGAAGGCGGCATAATGCACTCTGAGGGCGGCAAAATGTCTTCCGAGGGCGGCAAGATGTTTTCCGAGGGCGACATGATGCTTTCCGAGGGCGGCATAATGCGCTCTGAGGGCGGCATGATGCCTTCCAATGGCGGCATAATGTGCTCTGTGGGCGGCAAGATGCCTTCCGAGGGCGGCAATATGTCTTCCAAATCAGCATGATGCCTTCCAAGAGCGGCATAATGCGCTCTGAGAGCAGCAGGATGCCTTCCGAGGGCGGCATATTGCACTCTGAGGGCAGCATAATGTGCTATGAGAGAGGTAAGATGCCTTCCGAGGGCCACAAGACATCTTCCGATGGCGGCATAATGAACTTCAAGGGCGGCATAATGCACTTCGAGGGCGGCAAAATGTCTTCCCAGGGCGTCAAAATGCTTTCCGAGGGTGGTATGGTGCTTTCCGAGGGCGGTTTCTGGACTCGGAGGACGGCATAATGCCTTTCGAGGGCGGCATAATGCGCGCTGGGGGCGGCAAAATGCCTTCCTAGGGCGGCAAGATGTCTTCCGAGGGCGGCATGATGCCTTTCAAGAGCGGAATAATGCGTTCTGAGGGAGGCAAGATGTCATCCGAGGGCGGCATATTGTGCTCTGAGGGCGGCCTAATGTGCTCTGAGGGCGGCAAGATGCCTTCAGAGGGCGACAAGACATCTTCCGAGGCCGGTATAATGCACTGCGAGGGCGGCAAAATGTCTTCCAAGGGCGACACGATGTTTTCCAAGGGCGACACGATGTTTTCCGAGGGCGGCATGATGCTTTCCGAGGGCGGCATAATGCGCTCTGAGGGCGGCATGATGCTTTCCGTGAGCGGCATGATGCCTTCCGAGGGCTGCATAATGCCTTCCGAGGGCGGCGATGTACCTTCTGAGGGCGGCATAATGCGTTGTGAGAGCGGAAAGTTTTTTTTCTGCGGGTGTCAGGGTCCCTTTCAAGAGTGCTACGACGCTGTCGGTAGACACAAGGGCGCCCTGGCGGCCTCCAGGGAACGCTACGGCGACTTCGGCCCCGGTAAATCCTTTGCAAGAACGGCGTCGTGGCGCCTTCGGCGCCGCGGTGCCCGAGGGCGCCGTTTTCTAAGGCAGGGGCTCAGCCCCTATCCCCCTGGATCCGCCACTGAGTGAATATGTTAGGATAATGATTGCAAATTTTGTGCAAATAATGATATGCTTAATCTGAATGGGCCAGACGGGCATGGGCCTTAATATGATTAATTTTACTGGGCCTTGTCGGCCCTGGGCTTGGTGTTCATGGGTCTGGGCTGGGCCGGGCTGGGGGTTGGTGGGACTGTGGCGAACACACTATGGAACGTGGCATTAAGGTGAAAATAATTCAGTTCGTTTAGCTGCGGTTTCTCGAGAATTTAATCTGTCAAATGCTGTAATTTGTGTGCCGACACGATCATTGGTATATTAATAATGATTGAGGTAGGAGCCATTGTTCTGCCAGTCAATGCTGTTCGGCTTGAATGCCAGTCAATACAGAGTCAAATTTTAACGTGTTGGATAAAACAACCCAGTCAAAAATTACGTTGACAATTCATTCGACTCTTATCACCATATGCGCTAATCCTTGGGCAGTTGCTTGTCATCTTTGTTTGTAAGCCGTTTATCTCACTAAGTTTGTATTCGTAAGCATCTTATTACTCACCCGCATAATTTGGAGTCGTTTCATCATTCTGGCTTTGATGCTGTCCTCCGGCGGCTGAGAGGCGCGAGCCTGGAGCTGTTTTAGCTGCAGACCCGACTCCGCATCCTGGGGAGGGGCCAGTATCAACCAGAAACTGTCCGGTAGAGGGCGCGACTCAGTGTTACGTCCTGCCACCGCTCCTGGGGACACGGGGAGGGGCCAGTATCACCCAGAAACTGTCCGGTGGAGGACGTGACTCAGTGTTACGTCCTGCCACCGCTCCTGGGGACACGGGGAGGGGCCAGTATCACCCAGAAACTGTCCGGTGGAGGGCGTGACTCAGTGTTACGTCCTGCCACCGCTCCTGGGGACACGGGGAGGGGCCAGTATCACCCAGAAACTGTCCGGTGGAGGGCGTGACTCAGTGTTACGTCCTGCCACCGCTCCTGGGGACACGGGGAGGGGCCAGTATCACCCAGAAACTGTCCGGTGGAGGGCGTGACTCAGTGTTACGTCCTGCCACCGCTCCTGGGGACACGGGGAGGGGCCAGTATCACCCAGAAACTGTCCGGTGGAGGGCGCGACTCAGTGTTACGTCCTGCCACCGCTCCTGGGGACACGGGGAGGGGCCAGTATCACCCAGAAACTGTCCGGTGGAGGGCGTGACTCAGTGTTACGTCCTGCCACCGCTCCTGGGGACACGAGGAGGGGCCAGTATCACCCAGAAACTGTCCGGTAGAGGGCGCGAATCAGTGTTACGTCCTGCCACCGCTCCTGGGGACACGGGGAGGGGCCAGTATCACCCAGAAACTGTCCGGTAGAGGGCGTGACTCAGTGTTACGTCCTGCCACCGCTCCTGGGGACACGGCAGTATGTCGTCCAGACTCCAGACCGGGTCCGTTATGGCCGGGGACGCGCAGTGTTACACCATAACCTTCCTCATTACCAGAGCGGAAACGTTCCAGGCGTATGTGTATAGCTACAAGCCCAGGGGTGTAGTTTCGTATTCAGTTGAGGGTTGTTTAGCCCCATCAACTTGTCAGTTAGCCCCCTCAACTTAAAAGCAGATTTTTGACATACAGCAACAATAACAGGGGAAAAGAGAACGAAATACCAAGACAAATCAAAATTAGAAATAAGATATTGTAATGCACATCGAACGAAACCGCTATTCATGATTGGGAAATCAGATGATACTATTTTTTAGTATGCTAGGCTGAACCTGAATTCAGCCCCCTCAACTTATTTGGAGAAATTACGCCCCTGCACAAGGCAATTATATTCCAAGGAAAATATCGGGTTCGATAAGGAGGATATATTTTATATTTTTATTTCAATGCGCATGGCGAAGGTACCACCGCTAAGTTTCTACAATAAATGAACTAAAATATTGGACACTGAAAAGTACGGCAAGTGACACTTCAGTATTAGCACAATCACAATGTTAGTGAGGACATCCTGTGTACTGACCTCAGACCCATCAGCAGCGGCACTATGACCATGGAGAGCAGAGCCTTGCGCGGACTGAACCCGGTGGCCACCAGGGAAGAGTAGAGCAGTGGGCCGACGAAGGTGGCGGCGCCCGTGCCGGAGGACCAGGTCGACAGCACGTCCCTATAATGTGGACAAGAGAGCTGAAGAGACCGCGGTCTCTATCAGAGGCAGGATAGAGACCGCGGTCTGCTCACAAAAGGAGGAAGTTCCATCTAAGGATAGGCTAGAAATCAGGGCTAAAATACAGATATGTGGGCGATCAACTGCCCTCCAAACCGGATGCAGCCGGCTGATTGTGGCAATTATTGCCCCTGATTATCTTAACCCTCGCCCTACGGGAGCTTTTTCACCTTCGCCCTACGGGGGGGGGGGCGGGCGGGGGCTGACAGGCCCCCTTGTTAACTTCCAAACCAAGCAATTTAGGGAAATGCGGTAAGAACCACCATGTTGCCTGTCATGGGAGGAATCTAACAGTATGCGATTTTTAGGTTTCACATCAACGGGTAACCTTCCAGGTCAAGTGAATGACCTCGGATTTACCACGTCCAGAACAGCGATTTTGCTCTTCAGAAAACCTCAAAATTAAAATTTATAAATGAAAATAAAAAGGCATGTTCCTAGACCAGTTTTAGCTCAGAAATACAGAAAAGGTAATTATTTGTTCGTATCTTGTAAAAAAAAAGTCAAAAAAAGTATTTTTTGTTAAATGACGTCATCAGTTTCTTACACTTAGAGAGCCATCACTCAGTCAAAAATGAAGATATTGCTTTGAAATTTGGTATGGGTATTGTTCATAATCAGTTCTCTCACATATATTCCGTTTTTTAACATATTTTAACATTTTGATTTGGGGTGATTAAAAAAAACAGTTTTTTTTTAATTTTAGGGGTCAAGAACCCAAAATTTTGCAAATCCGAGATTGCCATTTTAAAGAGAATGCCATTTTGTATCTTTGGTGAATTGCGTTCGCAATTTGCTTTAAAACTCTGTTTTCTACGATTTGTCTAATATTTCTCGTTTTTTTTACCAACATGATGTCATCAAAACGTGATTATCTCCCAAACTACTTGACACATTTCAAATAAATTTTTACAGCATACGTATAATTGTTGTAAACTCAGCTGCCGACAATTTCAGCAAGATGCGCTGCATGTGTAAAATGTTATTTAAGGAAAACCTCAGGGGTGTCAGGCCCCTCCCCCCGTAGGGCGAGGGTTAAGAACCAACCAACCTTGGCATTGTGTTGAAAATATCGCCAGAATCAGAATCAGCAACAACAAGCATCCAAAGCATGCTTGGGTTTTTTAAGTTAAAAACATATTATCAAGTCAACGTTGTGTGAAATGTAATAAAATGTAATGTAATAATGTAATAGTATAATATTTAAATATTAAATAAAATGTAATAGTCTCGCTGGTTCCAAAGTTGAAATGGCAGTTTACTAGCTCCAGCTCCTAAAAGTTGGTATGACCCATGTCATACCTGTCATACTGCATTTTCCATCCTTGTAACGTGCCTTTTCATCAGTCTTTTTTTGTGGGGGGGGGGGGCCTTCAACGCTTGGGAAGGGGGCCCTTTCAACGCTCTGGAAGGGGCCCTTTCGAGGCGCCCCCCCCCTGGACCAAATCCTGGCTACGTGCCTGGAATACACACAGTTTTAAAGGAAATAGTTCACCTTCGGAACATTTTTCAGAACACAATTGTATTATATTTTGTAATACAGTTTCTTTTTTTCTTTTCAAAAATGGTCCTACATCGCGACAATTCAGGACAGAAGGTCGCAAATTATTAATTTTATGGTGTGCGTTATTGGTCTGCGCATGCTCCCTGGCAGTGCTGACACTTTCAGACGGTACGGTACATCATATATGCGCCGCATTCCTTCGTCAAAAAGTCAAATATCTTCGGCTGGAGAGTCTTTTCAGCCAAGAAAAGTTGCAGATAAGGATTTCTCAACACGGGCTACAAAACTGCTATTTCAGTTCAAAACCCCATGTTGAAGGTGAACTATTTCCTTTAAGTCGGAGACGCTTCCTCTCAACGACGTGGTATACGCGACGTGGTCACTTCAAATCAAGTCGTTCAGATTGTCCGTAGTCAAAACACTTATGCAAACTCTCACCAGGTGGTGAAGCAAATGTGGGGGGGGGGCAGCCTATCCCACAGTACTTATATCAATACTTATACCGGCCTATCCGTTATATGATCCGTACTGACACTGACAACGGCTCAACGCCTCGTGCACACTGGCAAGCGGGCGTAGTGATTGGAAGAAACAAATTGACATGCGCATGCGCGCGCCGACTGCATCGACATCTCAGCGCCGGTGTAAGTAGGAGGTAAGATGAACACATGAGCTGGCGGTGAGCGGATACACGCCGCAGGTGTTGCAACTATAGACACACCAGCCAGGTGTAGGTTGGTGGTGTAGATGGACACCTCAGCTGGTGGCAAGCGGACACATGACGCAGGTGTTGCAACTACACACCAGCCGGGTGTAGGTTGGTTGTGTAAATGGAATCCTCAGCTGGTGGCGAGCAAACACACGACGCCGGTGTATTAGACATCAACACGGCGGGCAGGTGTCCGTGAACACCTGAGCTGTGGGTATCGAACACACGATGCGGTGGTGGTCGGCACTGACACACCACGCATGTGTCTGCTATGGGTGTAGATAGCGAAGCATCAACAATGATACCACGTGCATGAGTAAATTTCCCAATTAATCCCTGTGGCAGGAGTTGACACCCTGGTCGTGTGTAGCGATTTTGTGAGTGTAGGATATAGTAATAGTAGGATATAGTATAAGTAGGATATATTATCCATATGATCGATTAATTCTTGGGAGCCACAAAAAAAAATGTCAGTTGCGGCGCCCATTACCCGGCAGCCGCTGGATCTTCCGGTCACCTTCGAAACACTGGGGGCTATTTTTGCCCCCTCTGGTTCCTGGCAATATCATCTGAACGTGTGGCGATAGCGACTCGAGACATCGCGTACTTCTAACTTGATACCTCGGGCACATCTAGATGAAAGTTGGTGTTATTACCATGTCAGGTCCGGTCATAGTGAAGTCACAAAGCCAAGTACAGGGTCAGGATTATTGCAATAGATGCCTATAATTTTGTGTGAATGCATTCATCTCTTTGGAGTCATTGCAAATATCTGCTAGGGGCGAAAACGCCGGCAGTCATTAGTGCAGTGAAATGCCCAAAGAAACTCAAGCTTCAATATAAGCTAAAAGGCGTAAATTAATTAAACATTGCGAGGACGCGGATAAGACTATGGCTGATGTTATCAAACACGCCACCAACTGCACAGCAGATAGTCAATATCTGAGAGCTGTTGTGTTCCAGCAGGACAGTGCAACCCGCCATTAACTGGGGGGGGGGGGGGCGTTTAACACAATCGAATCGAAAGAATTCGAGGTATATCGAATTTAGTGACGTCACTACACACGAGTTTTACACCAAAATCAGCTAAACTTTTCCAGGCCATATAAATGCCATATTTAAAGCAAAATGCAATCGAAAAACGCCAAACGATAGCACATTACAAGGGATACAAACTTGCTATCTCAGAATTTGGAAAATTTGGGGTTTTGACCCCAAAAATAACAAAACACCTTTTTTGTGGAAAATGCCCCCAAAATCCAATTTTTCGAAGATATTCAAGAAGTCGGAATATTTGTCAGATAACTAGATATGGTAAACAACTATGCCAAATTTCGGATTGATATCACCATTTTTGACTGACGTATGGCATCTGAAGTATGGGTAACTCATGACGTCATATTAAAAATTGCCTTTTTTGACCAGATACAGACACATAAATTGCACCACTGCATTTCTGAGACAAAACTAGTCTAGAAACATGCCTTTTTTATTTAGATTAATCCATTAAAATTTTAACCTTCAGTGACCTGAACTTGACCGAAACTTGACATTAACTTCACGTAAATGAAATTAGGTGGTAAAATGACTATCACTATCGAAATCCACGTGGAAAATAACTTATAGAACATGTGTTACGTGACCTTTGTAGATATTTTAAGCATAGTGACCTTTTGTGACCTGACCCTGACCTTGAACTTAGTCAACAATCTCACTTTAGGTCATATGGAATGTGTATAACACCTTTGGCAGCACTTTGGGTGATCATGGTCGTAATTGAAAGCTTTGGATGGCAAATATGTCCCATAAGCTCAAATACGTTGATTTTGACCCTTGACCTGACCGTGACCTGACATTTGACCTCACTTTGACATTTTTGAGTGTACTTCAGAATTATCTCATTGCGAGTTTTCGATTGCTCCTTGTGTGTCTCGCTGCGATTATTGGTTCGGACGATAACCAGGGGGCGTTTAATGCCCCCCCCCCCCCCCACCCAGTCATTGGTGTTCGGCTGAGACCCCAGCCAATGCCGGGTTAAGACCTCGGCTGCAGCAGTCCAGGACCTCCCCTTATCTGATGGAAGGCTTTACGCAATGAAGAATTCTTAATGTGCTGTTTGTTTCAGCTTCAACTAGCAACCCCTCTGTTCCAAGCCAAATAACCTTTGCGACCCTCAAAATTTGAGTTAACACGCGCTGTGGAGGGTAAGGGCACTTTTGTGCCCCCCCCCCCCCCCCCCCCCCCCCCCCCCCCCTCACATGTTTTTCGTGAATATTTCGAAAACATAGCGGAGCAGAGCGGTGTATGTTGCGTGACATTAACGCCAAATAAATAGCAGATCGTTTGATGTAAAATCAAATCAAAATCGGTCGATAAATATTTGAGTTATATGGATTTTTAGTTCAAGATAGCGGCCAGAATCGCGGTCGGCAAATCGATATATTCGGAAACAACAGTCGGATCGGGATGATTCAAACGCAATTCGGTAGACAATTTCAATGTTTATTGCCGGAAAGAACTTTGGACACATTGCTGGTGACCTGTCACGTCACAAAGGTCAAATAAAAAAAAATGTGACATTTGGCCAGATTTGACCTTCGTGACCTCGTTTGACCTTGGAGATATTGACAGAAGGCCAAGAAAATTTTACAAAATGTAGATAATCATATCACTTACCTACTCTACGTTTTATCATTCTAGCTCTCATACTTTCGGAGATCTTAGGGGGGTCACTAAAGTGCCCTCCCCCTCTCCCCTGCGTGTTAGTGGCATACCCCTCTCCACTGCGCGTGTTAAAGTACATTATGGGTCGTGATAGTATGTAAATGGTATGTCGTTAGATGCTATAGCCCTATAGTAGACTTCTGTATATTCTATAGGATGGCAATTCTTGTTGCATTGTATTTGGCTGGAAGAGGCAAAGCTTAAAATTTATCGCTCAAATTTGAGCACATGTCCAAATAAATATTAAAAAGGGACATACATGGGGCGTGGATTTTTTCGCCGGCGTTATTTTCTGATGTCGTACACTACTACCCCGGGTACCCTCTGTCACATAAATGCAGCACATTTTGCCGGAAGGCAGAAATAGGCCATAATCGGTCAACCGAAAGTCACGTCAGATTGAGATCATGGTTAGCATTTTTTTTTCCTCTTAAAAAATGGAAGCTTATATTTGTTTTAGTAAAAAAAAACTAGTTTTTACGACAGGCTCAATTATGATATTCAAATAACTCACAATAGAGTCGAGTTTTTACGACAGGCTCAATTATGATATTCAAATAACTCACAATAGACGCAATATCTGTCGAGCTGCCCTCTCAGCTTTTTGAAATTTTCGAACACATTTATTCTGAAAAAAAGAACAAAATGTGAATTAACCTCACTAAGATGTATTGGCATTTCGCCTATAAAAGCTGGTGAGAGCAATGGTCGAATTATTTGTTGCATATATGAACCGCTGTTATGCAGTTTATCTCCAGCATTTATTGCATTTTTTAAAGAAAAAAACTTGTGAAGTTTTAACCAAACCGTCAGGAAGAAGTTTCTCAAGAGAAGTTGACGACAATGGGGACAAGGAACGAATGACTTTTGAATATTACGCCAAACCTGTCACACCATGAACAGTTAGCCTGTCGGCGCATATCCGCGTTCAGCTGACCTTTCATACCGTCCTGCGTGCGCGAGGAAGGTGATGTCGCTGAAGCCGCGGCTGACGGAGGCCAAGAGTACGCCGGCGAAGTCGAGCCACACGTAGGCGGAGAAGGCCAGCGTCAGGTAGCTGGTGAGACAGAGCGACACCACCAGGAAGACCCGCAGGTTGACCGGCAGGCGCAGGAAGAACAGGGCCGAGATGCTGATGGAGGCGGCCGGCAGCGTCTCGGCCACCAGCAGAGCCTGAAAATAACGCAGCACCGGCCGTCAGCGACTAATATGATAATGGCTATTTCAGTTAACTAGGCTGATACATGTGCTGTGTGGTACTCCCTTTGAAATTTGAAACTTCAAAACCAAGGAATGGGTGATTCTTTCTAAAGCGCAGTGGATACGATTAGAAATATAGACAGAAACTCGGGATCACCGGTGTAAATTAAACGGTAATATTTACTCTTAGTTGTCCAAGATAACTGTCTTTTGTTCTAAGCTATGGTTTTATATAATAATCTGAACTTCATCTTTTTATATTTAATAATTGATAAACAATAGGTATACAAATTTAAAGACCCGGAATACAACATTTGGTGACTGGGTGAATTCACCATGAACAGGGTGGTGTTACCTCCCCTTGCAAAAATATAGCAGGGTAAAAATTATTCAAGATATTCGCCCGAAAAATGGATGCACCTTTGATACTACATCAGTCCCTACGAAGAATGTGTGTGGCATCAGCTGTTAAGATTGCTTGGGATCCCTTCTAGTGATTTTCGTTTTAAAATAGCCATCTTGTATAAAATTGGCAAACAATCAACTCCCCCTGACTCCGTTGGCCATACAATCAAAGTGCCCTTGAATAAATGCAATGCGTGTTGCAGACCTAGTAAATTCATTTCCGATTAACCCTCGCCCTACGGAGGGGGCCTGACAGGCCCCCTCTGAAGTTTTTCTTTAATAACTTTTTACACATGAAAAGCATCTTGCTGAAATTTTCGGCAGCGGAGTTTACAACAATTATACGTATGTTGTAAAAATTGTATTGAAATTTGTTAAAGGGAAATAATTACCTTTTTCCACAAAAATGGAGTTAGCACTTGAAATCGCCAGACGAGACCAAAATATATTGTAAATTCATCACATTTTGCATGACAACTTTCCTACCGAAAGATATTTCAAGTTAAAGTTGATAAGCGTTCCACACTTTTAACGACCGGTACTTGCAAGTACTTTTGGTCCTCATCAAACTGCGGCCTTTCCCGTATTGTTTTTTACGCAATGGAGTGGAAAATATATTGTGCGTTCTGCTTGTTGTGATTATATGCCCGACGATCTTCTAAAACTAACAGCGATTGGAAAAAGTGGCAATAAAATCGGAAGCTCATCGATGCACATCAACGGCGGCATAGTTAGTGGTTGCGACCCTCAATTTTTGCAAATTGATTCATTTATTTTCAACGTTAGGAGTATTGTATAATTTGTCTGTGGCTGTATATTACACTATGCTGTATATTATCATGCAAAATAATATTTTCCCCCAAAAAAACTAACAAACAATAACACAAAACTGGCAATTAAATCGGAAGCTCATCGATGCACATCGACGGCGACCTATTTAGCGTCGGCGATTTGTTTACAAATGCATTGTCATGCTTCTTGGCGCACTTAACCATTGTGGCGAGTTGTTCCTGATTAGTATACCCAAGTCCCGTAGCAGGCTTTGTTAATGACGTCACTGGTGCCATTCTTGTGTAGCATTGCAAAATATATCTGATTTTGAGTTGAAAGCTAATTAAAGACTTATTCAAATTATTGTTTTTTAAGTTTGAATTGTCTTGTTAATCATTATTAAAGGTATTTTATCACTGTATTGCATAGTAGTTGACACTTCAGAAACTTGTGACGTAATAATATTGTATCCAATATGCATTTCCCTCACCTTTTGCTATTGTGGCGCAGTGCCGAGTGCTTTGCGAATACTAGCTTGCCTGGGGTTCAATTCATTCCGCCCTTATTTTATTCAAGTTGGTATAGTTTGCATGTTGTTGTTATTCATGACTTATACTGATAGTCAGTCAAGCATCACGGATGCTTCACGGATTACTTCACGGATCAGAGCGCTGCTCGAACGCACACTAGTAGCGCTTTCGCTCTCCATGGCAACCAGGCGTGAGCCAATGAAAAGCCAGAACGTATTCCCTTTCTGGCTTTTGATTGGCTGACGCCTGGTTGCCATGGAGAACGAAAGCGCTACTAGCGTGTGTCCGAGCAGCGCTCAGTTTGATCGGAAACGTCACAAAGCCTTCAAAAATGCCGCACTCGATGTAAACAATGGTAGGGAAGGACGAATTTGTCAATGACCTTCATGAAGTACGCAGGGTGCTTGTTTTGTATTTTTTCCAAACTTACAACTTTGAATTTGGGAATAATTGTATTTAATTCTTAAATTTAAATAAAATAATTTTAAAACCATAACGGTAGCCTAAGAAATTGTTGCTAACAAAATCAAAAGGTCATTATTTCCCTTTAAGTGGTTTGGGAGATAATCATGTTTAGATGGCGTCATGTTGGTAAAAAAACGATAAATATTTGAAAAAATCGTAGAAAACAGAGTTTTAAAGCAAATTGTAAACGCAATTCACCCAATATATAAAATCGCATTCTCTTTAAAATGGCAATCTCGGATTTTCAAAAATGTGGGTTTTTGACCCCTAAAATAAAATAAACTCATTTTTTGGGAAAAATCCCCCAAAAATCATAATTTTCGAAGATGTTAGAAAAACCGGACCATATGTGAGAGAACTGAGTATGAACAATATCCATACCAAATTTCAAAGCAATATCTTCATTTTTGACTGAGTGATAGCTCCCTAAGTGTAAGAAACTGATGACGTAATTAAAAAAAAACTTTTTGACTTTTTTTGACAAGATACGAACAAATAATTACATTTTCTGTATTTCTGAACTAAAACTGGTCTAGGAACATGCCTTTTATTAACATTTATCAATTTATAATTTTGGGGTTTTCTGAAGAGCAAAATCGCTGTTCTGGACGTAGTAAATCCGATGTCATTCACTTGACCTGGAAGGTCACCCGTTGATCTGAAACCTCAAAATCGCATACTGTTAGATTCCGCTAATGACAGGCAACATGCTGGTGGTTACCGCATTGCTCTAAGTTGCTTGGTTTGGAAGTTAACAGGGGGTCCTGTCTGCCCCCCCCCCCCCCCCCCTCCCGTGAAGGTGAAAAAAGCTCCCGTAGGGCGAGGGTTAATGTACTAGGTATGTTCAAACAGTGTAAGAGCTAACCAGGCATTTCAGAAGCGGGACCTAGTCCCCTGGGGTTGACGTCGCGCTCCGTGGGCCTGGCTTTGCAACTCTAAATGTGAACTTTGATCGAAAATCACACGCATGCTTCAAATGAGTTTAATTGAAAGCTCCCAACCGCCGCCGTCTGCATCTCGATACGACCATTGGTTAGGAATGTAATCGGGAGCGAGCAAATAATCCGTCAGCCAGTCAATGGCGAATGACTGGAGACCCCAGTCAATGGCGGGTTAACGATAGAGCCACCCCAGTCAATGGCGGGTTAACGATAGAGCCACCCCAGTCAATGGCGGGTTAACGATAGAGCCACCCCAGTCAATGGCGGGTTAACGATAGAGCCAGCCGACAAATAAACATGATCCTGCTGACCGTGTGGTTCGCGTCCGCCCCACCAGCAGCCCTTTACATGAATATAAGTTTATTTTTAAAAAACATCGCCAGTTATTTTCAGTGTACGTGAACAGTTAGCCGCTCTCTTCTGGAGAACAACGTGACTGATGATAACGAGGCAATAAAGCCGTGCCGTGATCGTTGGTCATGTTTTTTTCTGGTCGGTCGCTGTAAACACTCCTTTCCGATTATTTGTTTTCCCAAGTCCAGCCTACTGCATCTCGTCTCCTTTCACGCAGCGCGCGCGTTCGCCTCAACAAGGCTGGCCTTCCCTCTTCCGGTGTTGTTACGGCTAGAGTACTGCCTGTGGTGGCCAGTGGCGTACCCAGGATTGACTCCAGGAGGGAACAATTTTTGTTCAGGGGGCATAAACCCCCCAAAAACTCACCGGATTTGGCCCACTATATTTTTAGAGTGGCATATTTGCAACATTTTTCCTAAACAAACAAACAAACAAAAAATTATCGACCAAAAGGGGCACGTACGGACTTTCATTGGGGGGGGGGGAATTGCCCCGCCCCCCCCCCCCCCCCCAAGTGTACACCTATGGTGGTGGCCATGTGTGAAGACAAGTGCACCTATTCTTGCTGCTCAGCGGAGATCTTGGTTTTCAATTTTTAACATTGTGGCGTTCCTACAGCAAACTTCATAAACTACCAGTCATATATTCAGTAACAGTAATTACCAGTCATATATTCAGTAACAGTAGCTTCCAGTCTTATATTCAGTAGCAGTAACTACCAGTCATATATTCAGTAACAGTAACTACCAGTCATATATTCAGTAACAGTAACTACCAGTCATATATTCAGTAACAGTAATTACAAGTCATATATTCAGTAACAGTAACTACCAGTCATATATTCAGTAACAGTAACTACCAGTCATATATTCAGTAACAGTAACTACCAGTCATATATTCAGTAACAGTAACTACCAGTCATATATTCAGTAACAGTAACTACCAGTCATATATTCAGTAACAGTAACTACCAGTCATATATTCAGTAACAGTAACTACCAGTCATATATTCAATAACATTAACTACCAGTCATATATTCAGTAACAGTAACTACCAGTCATATATTCAGTAACAGTAACTACCAGTCATATATTCAGTAACAGTAACTACCAGTCATATATTCAGTAACAGTAACTACCAGTCATATATTCAGTAACAGTAACTACCAGTCATATATTCAGTAACACTAACTACCAGTCATATATTCAGTAACAGCAACTACCAGTCATATATTCAGTAACAGTAACTACCAGTCATATATTCAGTAACAGTACAGTCATATATTCAGTAACAATTCCAAATCCAACTCTGCTGAACCCTGACTAGAACTCTCCTGATCCACATATTCATATTTGTTGGTTAAGAGTAGCACAAGTATATATCTACTAGAACTTCGGGCACTGTCGATACCTACAGGCTGCAGACTATTGTTGTTTCGATGTGCGAGGCTATGTCTCAAAAGCGTCAGAAAGCGTGGATTCGCTGGATGTTTCCAATAAAATAAGGCGGAGTATTATTCCATAACCTAAAATGACTTAAAATTACCGAATTGTTTATACATCACCGTTTTACCAATTCATCACCGAAATAACTTAAACATCACCTTTTTGTTGATATCACTGAAATTACTGATCTGACACCGAAATGACTTATATGACACCGAAATGACTTAGGACATCACCGGATTGACTTTAATAATTACTATACTAATTATAATATTTACTACGCTGGGGCCGCAACGACAAGTGGACACCAGACTGGTTATTGATTCGCCTTTTTGGAAGGATTCAATTACTATTCATTTTGGAATATGAATGATTCAGGTCAGCGTTTGATTCATGGATAACCATTTTGAGAAATTATTATTTCCGATTCAAAGAATCGATTTAAAAAAAAAATCAAATCACGTTTGACTCACCATTGAAATAGCATTGCACATTCTTTTTTATTAAATCAGCCTTGTTTCTATGCGGGTTTTGATTCAATCATGATTCATGAATAAAAAATCCGGTGGTGAATCGATTTTCTTTGATTCAAGGGATTTTGATTGAACGATTCCAATCGATTCAATCAGAGTCGAATCAATAACCAGTCTGGTGGACACTGGTCGTGGCAGAGTCTGGCGAACGGCGTGGTGTGACAATACAAATTATAATAACATAATAAAACCTTACCTAACCTTTACAACAATCACGGTCGCAGGGACCCACGTTTAGAACGCTCCACTCGCGTTCGCTCGAGTTGCGTTGCGACCCACCGGAGGGGGATGGGGCTGTCGCCCCCCGGACCCCCCAGACCATCTCGTAGACAAGTGACAACTAGTTATAATATTTACTAAGCTGTAGCCTCAACAGACACTGGCAGTGACAGTCTGGCGGGCGGCTCCGTGTGACAGGACAAATTGTAATAACATAATCGAATTGGTTACACAAATATCGGTTACGGTAGAATTAATCGGTTACGCAAATAATATATTTCCAAAAGCATCCTGGTTATACCCTATTACTGAATACGTTGATTTGGTAGCATCGGTGATGAAACCAGCTGTTTCGGTGATGAAAACAACGTTTCGGTGTAGATTGAGTTATTTTGGTTGCATTTGTTTTCGGTGATATGTTCAGTTATTTCGGTGATCAGAATAGTCATTTTGGTGACGGGATTAATTTATTCCGCTTTCCAAATTCCCAAAAGTCAACGGACAATTTTGATATACACTGGCGGATCCAGGAGGGGAGCATCAGGGGCAACTGCCCCCCCCCCCCCCCCCCCAGGAATCTGAGGGGCATTTAATACAAGTATGCCCCGCGCGCGATCCCTGCACTGAACGTGAAAACAATGATCTTAGGAGAAAACTCCATGTTAAACGGAAGTTTTTTTTTCTCGAGTGATTGAATTTGAAGTTTTTATGTATCCCTTTCTTTCAATGATATACAAAGCAGTGCACCTAATGCAATTCAAGCAGCCCCGGTGACACTTAACCCGCGCCCCGCGGGGGGGCAGAACCTCCCTCTCACGGATTTTCTCAATACCTTGAAAACTATGATATATATCAACGTGAAACTTTCAGTACCTTATGCTGTATCAATTATACGTCTTCTGACCGAATTTCAATTAAATTGATGTGGAATTTTGACGTTGTAATGACGTCATGTCATGCTATTTTTGGTGGAAGACGATAAATGTTTCAAAAATCGTCGAAAATAGAGTTTTAAAGGTAATTGCAAATACAAACGTCAAAAGAAAGGAAATGATATTTGCTTTAAAATGGCTATCTCGGATTTTCGAAACGTTGGGTATTTGACCCCCCAAAAGAAAAAAGATGTTTTTTAACAAAATATCCCTTTAATCAATTGTTGTGAATTTGAAAAGTGAATTTAATAAGCTCGAATACCAAAATAAGGTGACTGACCCAAATCGGCGGATACAAAAATAGGGATACTTTTTTTGCCACAAAAAGATGCCCCCCCCCCCCCTAGGGTGTTTTAGTTTGCTGCCAGTCCACACCAACTTCGAAAACGTTTCTCCACCATCCATAGGCCCAGCTTCCGGCTTCCCCCAGTCAAAGCAGAGCTTGTAGGAATAGAGATTAGATCTTCCCTCAGGATCTTTTTGGCTGCAGCGATTCGTTAAAATGCATTATGAATTACCGTTAAAGGGAATGTTTTGCCTTTCTGAAAGTTGTTAAATATACGCTGGTTGTAGTCGCCAATATTAAGTATGTGCGGCTGAAAACGATGGTGATATTTGTTCTCTCGAAAAGTCACTTAACTTCATACAAATGAAGTTTTTTATTTGGGATGATGACGTCATTATTGAGCTATATACCGCCGCTGATTGTCTGACAAAGTGGCTGTCAGCCAATTACCGGTGGCACTAGCCCCATTTTGCAAATTATAAATTTAATTGCTTAAAAACGGCTAAGTTTTTGGGAAAATGACCTTAGTATTTTCGACACAAATTACACAACTTAACCCTATTATGTGTGGGGGGAGGGGGGGGGGGGCAAAACGACCCCCCTTAAGGTTTTCCGCTCCTGTCCGCAAATGGGTATAATGGGTCCGCAATACGGCCATCAAACTTTTTGAATTTTCCTAAATATTCATTGGGCACATTTTGGAAAGTTTGCAAAATTGTCAGCTCCCAGGGGCGGCTCCAGGCATGGTTTTTGGGGGCATATTTTGGTTTTCAGCGTGACTCGGCTTTCAAAGGAAATCGGTTTCCATTTGCTAACGTTCGTTGTAGATACGAGCCTACAACTTTCAAACCTTTCCTTACTGCCTTCTTTAGAAATGTTGAAGAAAAACAATTGGATTGCGCATGGGCGCCTTCAGGGACGTATTTTGGGAGGTATTTTAGATCACTGGTATTTCATAGAAATCTGAAAGATAAGAATATTGAACTCAGTGAACCTTCTTAGCTGTTCTTTGTACACCTTGTGTGATTTTTATTCTATTTTGGGGTTTCCCACAGGCGACTCCAGGAACGTGGTTTTGGGGAGCACGTGTATACTCATATTGTGTTTGGTATCTCAAAACGTTATTTCGCGGTGGACTATTTCGTGTAATATCATCTCCATGGATCACAATTGTAATGTGTGGCATAGGCGGTTCCAGTGGTGAGACGCAAACGCATGACCGAATGTTATGGGCGGCTCCAGGGATGAACTTAGGGGGGAGTTGTGAAACCACGACGTGTAACTACATAGCAAAAGATATAAATTTGAAACTTGGTGACCTGCTTTAGCAATGCCTTGCACACGTTTCAGATTTGTTTTGGCAATTTTGGGTTTAACCACGCCACGCACAAAACCACGCACAAAATGTGAACACAATCGGCTCAGCCGTTCCTGATATATATAATAGGGGTGTGCACGTGCGCACGTGCAGAGGAACCCCACCCCTGACTTGTGGGAAAGTGGCGGCTGAGAAATCCCTAACCACACACCAAATTTGAACACAATCGGCTCAGCCATTCCTGCTATATATAATAGAGGTGTGCACCTGCGCACGTGCAGAGGCATCCCACCCCTGACTTGTGGGGAAACTGGCGGCTGAGGAGTCCCTAACCACACACCAAATTTGAACACAATCGGCTCAGCCGTTGCGGAGTTATTGCGAGGTAACACCTTCCAACACCCCACACGCGGCACGCGCCACGCGCAGTGGTAGTCACCCACGTGAGTCGGCATTGGTCTCAAACAGGGTAGGTTGGATGGGCTGCTCAGCAAAGAAGCCCGCTTGTCAATCGGACTTAAGGTTGCAGAGATATTAGCTTCTCAAAAGCGTCGCCACGAGCCGGATCGGGTCGGGTCGGGCCGCTCATGTTCAGATTTGTCCCATATACCACGGAAAAACGAGCGAGCACTTCGCGCTCGCTCGTAATTATCCGCTTGACGTGCTTTAATTTGCGTGCGATAAGTATGCCACTTATGTTTATGTTGGATCTCCAGATTAAAAAGAAATGTGTCAACCGAGCTGTCCAAGACTGCCTCAAGTAACTTTGGCCGCCTGAACTATTGCCATCTGACGTCACGACCAATAGGAGAGCAGAATTCCAAATTACGTAAATATACTTACTTAATTATTTTACAAACCAATGTTCCGGAGGAATTTATAGTGAAGTGAAAATCTATATTTTTTTCTTAATTTGCTTTCATCAAACACATAAAAGTAGCGGGTTAAGTAACCTGCAACTAGCCCATTATTTGTTTATCAGAAATGGCGGTAGCTAATGTGCCAGTTTACTAGACAAGGCGCCAGTTTACTAGACAAACCCAGGCCTCCAATTAGATTCCTCCATTTGGTCACATGACCTCTTGCCACCCACCTGGGTCTTACCTTTTGTTAAAAGTTGAAGGACATTATAAATGTAAAATGCGATTTGTCGGGCTTCCTCCACCCCCAACGAAGAAGCTGATGACCTATTGCAGCAACTTGCAACGTTCCCTGACAGTGCTTGACTGAAATTTAGGTAAGAACTATCAAGCTCAATTATCATTCGTGTTTTTTTGCATAACATTATTGTTGAAGCTTATTGAACGATCCAGGTTCCAACTGAAATTTTCCCAAACAATTCCAAATCAGTGATAACTGATATCCCTCACGCAGGTGCGCTCTCATTATTTGAGAATTTGGGTAAGTTGGCCTGAACTGAAACACCTTACATTGTCTTACTTTTTGTTTGTGTGTGTCTATATTGACAGTTCTGATTATTCTTTCCATTTGTTTCCCTTTGAATTAATTTTGCACGTAAACGGAAAAGTAAGCATTCGGGATTTACTGATCAAATTTAATTTATGCAAATACTGGTAGCAGAGCAATGCCACTTTGATTAAACAAATACGGTAACAACGAATGCAAATGTATGTTTGACCAGAGCTAAATCTCATTCCCAGCCGCCACAGCCACACATCTATGTCGCCCACTATGCACTAAAGCATCTCACACGCCCAGCACTATTGTATTAACACTTTTTTGGATCATGTGCCACCACTACCTACAAGCAAAACGCCCATATTGGTTGGGAACCCAGCACGCTATTTTGAAGCGTGATTTCCTATTGTGAAAGAGCACTGAAAGCTTTGCTTTGAGTTAAACAGGACATATCGGGACGGCGACCCCGGTAGCCGTCCTTCGCCGGCCGCAAGCGGTCACGTGACCGGGCGGGTCAGCAGGGGCCGGCCGAGGGCGAGGCCGGTGGGTCGTGGCCGCAAGTTACGCAACCGCCACCATAGGAAAAACAGGGTTGTGTGTCTGGGTGCTCCTAAACCGGACAAAGCAGAATTTCATCAATTCGAGATGATATTTGTGTATGATAGGAACGTTTGTGTGTACACATTTCCAGCCACAGCAACTGAGGAATTGCAAAGAAATAAACCTCTGAAAACCATGGCTACGGTTGGGCCGCCTATGCGTATATTTTTTCCAGTAGTTAACGGAAGACCTCGCGTCCGCTTGGCGATCAGCTCATACGCCCAGGAAAATCTGATTCACATCATTTGTGATCACGTGTCACCGGCTCAGCACTGTTTCACAGTGCCGCATATTCCAGTTTAGCATATTCCAGTGGCCATTAACAGTTTATCATATTCCAGTGGCGGAGTTAGGCTGGTGCACATTGTCCGTTATCTTTACAAACACAGATGATGGTTCTATTCTCGTGTTTTGTTCAGTGTTACCGCGCTCCTGTCGGTGCGCGCGGCTCGGAGCGGGCTGGCTGTAGGTGTCAGCTGAAGGTCTCAGCTGAAGGTGTCAGCTGAAGGTGTCAGCTGAATAGAGGTGACCATCACAGCGTACCGCGCGGTAAACAGTGCCCGTCCACCGGGACCACGCACCGTACCCGGCGAACCGCGCGATAGAGGTGACCATCACAGCGTACCGCGCCGTAAACAGTGCCCGCCCACCGGGGCCACGCACTGTACCCGGCGAACCGCGCGATAGAGGTGACCATCACAGCGTACCGCGCCGTAAACAGTGCCCGCCCACCGGGGCCACGCGCTGTACCCGGCGAACCGCGCGATAGAGGTGACCATCACAGCGTACCGCGCCGTAAACAGTGCCCGCCCACCGGGGCCACGCACTGTACCCGGCGAACCGCGCGATAGAGGTGACCATCACAGCGTACCGCGCCGTAAACAGTGCCCGTCCACCGGGGCCACGCACTGTACCCGGCGAACCGCGCGATAGAGGTGACCATCACAACGTACCGCGCCGTAAACAGTGCCCGTCCACCGGGGCCACGCACTGTACCCGGCGAACCGCGCGATAGAGGTGACCATCACAGCGTACCGCGCCGTAAACAGTGCCCGTCCACCGGGGCCACGCACTGTACCCGGCGAACCGCGCGATAGAGGTGACCATCACAGCGTACCGCGCCGTAAACAGTGCCCGTCCACCGGGGCCACGCACCGTACCCGGCGAACCGCGCGATAGAGGTGACCATCACAGCGTACCGCGCGGTAAACAGTGCCCGTCCACCGGGACCACGCACCGTACCCGGCGAACCGCGCGATAGAGGTGACCATCACAGCGTACCGCGCGGTAAACAGTGCCCGTCCACCGGGGCCACGCACTGTACCCGGCGAACCGCGCGATAGAGGTGACCATCACAGCGTACCGCGCGGTAAACAGTGCCCGCCCACCGGGGCCACGCACCGTACCCGGCGAACCGCGCGATAGAGGTGACCATCACAGCGTACCGCGCGGTAAACAGTGCCCGCCCACCGGGGCCACGCACCGTACCCGGCGAACCGCGCGCGCGGCCGTCTGGACCGGCACGACCCTCATCAGCATCCACCTCCTCCCGAGAAAACATGCTCCAGTTTGCCGCTGACAGATGACGATGCCTGTTAGAGGGGCTGGCTGCCCGCGCGGCCGGCGGCACTGTTTGTTTTATCTGAGATGGCATGCGGTTAACGGCACCAAACCCAGATTTGTCCGACGTCTACTCCAAGACCGGTATGTTGACAAAGTGTTGTGGATAAATTTGACACAGTAAATAAACATTGAACGAGCGAACCCTTATACTACAGCGCCGTCATAACAGGACCGTGTGTGTCTGTACCAATTCCCATTCATATTCAAAACAACTCTGAGTTTGTTCAACTTGTTGGCCCAACACATTAGCCAATTGTGGTGTTACAAACACCATTTGTCATATGAATATCCGTTTGACAGTATCATAGCTTTTAACTAGTTGGCGCGCGCGTGGCTATATAGCAGCATGTGAACTATATCAGCAGCATTCATCCCAGTGAATCGGTGAAGGTATTCTGACATTGTTCGACATTGTTATAGACGAGACCAGAGTCTATTCTTATTTTAAAAAAATGGCGTCAGGGCTGGAAAATTGTTATGTGTGGGCAGTGTGTAAAATACCTGCATATTATTTGGCTTTACTGCTGCATTTTCGAGGCACTGTTTCGACGCTAGACATTTCCCGCGCCGGGTCCTGAGGCCATTCTTCAAAACAAAAATCGAGCCACGGCTCTATTTTTTTTATAAGAATGGCCTCAGAGCGTATTCTCTAACCACCTTGGTAAAAACAAACTTCGCTAGTATTTGACCAGATATGCTGAAAACTTATTGAATCGCATAGATAAAATACCATAGCCCTGTTTTACTTAGCCCTGCAGCTACTGGGGTATTCAAAGCGGGACTTACTAAGGGAGTTATATTTTCCCACTCGTAAATACTTAATACCTTACGAAGTGGCCGATTTGTGTCATTGAAAGGCAATAAGTCAGTCGTTACATTGATGATTTCGACTTCCCATTGGGTACATATATTCCCTGTGCACGTTACTATATTTCATATATATCATATATCATATTATATATCATATATACTTTGTTTTTGTTATCTCGAAAATCTGAATGTTTTGAAAATTTCGAAAATCTTATTAGAATTTTTCGAAATTTGATATTTTCATCAATTTCAACATTCCGAGATAGTCATTCAATGGCATTCTATTGAGTTACTTAATGTCTAACGACGGATTTACCTTAAACAAATATTCCTTTATGACAGCGTTTTTCGTAGGTCCTCTCAACAAAATCCATAAAGCATGACCTTACTCTGACGTTATTTCTGGTTGCCCTGTCATGACCTCGTTTTCGTCCTCTGTTCAACATGTTTGGAATTAATGTAATAGAGGGTATGAAAAGTTTGGTAACGATACTGGCATTAGTTTTCTTGATATTACGATATAAAGCGAGCGGCAAAAATAGCCCTTCCCCTCGTAACCCACGTGTAAATACTGTCAGTGACAATGTTGATGATGACTTCATAATGAGTGTGATGATGACCAAACTCTATTGAGAGACTCTGCCGTAGCAATAACATCGGGGTAACTCCACGAGCTATGCGAGGTATATGCTGTTTTATTGCTGGTTTGATTTTGCAGCACCTTTCGTTGCAAGTGGCTAGTTAAAATGGGTTGTCTTAGGCTAGATATTAATTTTGTCTGGCCTAAACTGTTTCACCTCTATTGTATACCAGGATTCTCGAGCTGCTCAACTCACCCCTGCCGAAGTGGTCTTGCATCTGAGCAGATGGGGGGCCGCGTCCGACTCCTGTAGATCACTGTGGTTCATGTAGGCGGCCGGCAGGTCGGCCGTGGTCCCCTGCCATCCCTGCCGGTCACCGGTACAGCAAACAGCTTACAAACAAACATACAGCTCACAAACAGCTCACAAACAGCACACAGCTCACAAACAGCAAACAGCTCACACACAGCAAACAGCTCACAAACAGCACACAGCTCACAAACAGCAGAGCAAACAGCTCACAAACAGCAGACCAAACAGCTCACAAACAGTACACAGCTCACAAACAGCAAACAGCTCACAAACAGGAAACAGCTCACAAACAGCAAACAGCTCACAAACAGCAAACAGCTCACAAACAGCAAACAGCTCACAAACAGCAAACAGCTCACAAACAGCACACAGCTCACAAACACCACAGCAAACAGCTCACAAACAGTACACAGCTCACAAACAGTAAACAGCTCACAAACAGCACAGAAAATAGCTCACAAACAGCACACAGCTCACAAACAGCACACAGCTCACAAACAGCAAACAGCTCACAAACAGTACACAGCTCACAAACAGCGAACAGCTCACAAACAAGAAACAGCTCACACAAACAGCACACAGCTCACAGACAGCACACAGCTCACAAACGGCACACATCTCACAAACAGCACACAGCTCACATACAGCATACAGCTCACAAACAGCACAACAAACAGCTCACAAACAATACACAGCTCACAAAAAGCAAACACCTCACAAACAGCAAACAGCTCACACACAGGAAACAGATCACACAAACAGCACACAGCTCACAAACAGCACACCCCTCACAAGCAGCACGTCTCCAGTACACAGCTCACAAACAACACATAGCTCACAAACAGCAAACAGCTCACAAACAGCACAAAGCTCACAAACAGCAAACAGCTCACAAACAGCACAAAGCTCACAAACAGCACGTGTGCAGCACACATCTCACAAACATCACGTCTCCAGTACTCAGCTCAAAACCAGCACGTCAGCAGTACACAGCTCAGAAACAGTAAACAGCTCACAAACAGCACAGTACACAGCTCACAAACAGCACGTCTCCACAGTACACAGCTCACAAACAGCACGTCTCCAGTACACAGCTCACAAACAGCACAGTACACAGCTCACAAACAGCACGTCTCCACAGTACACTGCTTACAAACAACACGTCTGCAGTACACAGCTCACAAACAGCACGTCCCCAGTACACAGCTCACAAACGGCACGTCTGAAGTACACAGCTCACAAACAGCACGTCCCCAGTACACAGCTCACAAACGGCACGTCGCCAGTACACAGCTCACAAACGGCATGTCTGCAGTGCACAGCTCATAAACAGCACGTCTCCAGCGCACAGCTCAAAAACGGCACGTCTGCAGCACACAGCTCACAAACAGCACGTCTTCAGCACACAGCTCACAAACAGTATGTCTGCAGCAGAGTTCGTCACGGGCTGGGCTTCCTCTATGGGCCATGGGCCGGGCCTGGGCTGGGCCTGGGCTGGGCCTGGGCTGGGCCTGGGCTGGGCCTGGGCTGGGCCTGGGCTGGGCCTGGGCTGGGCCTAGGCTGGGCCTCAACTTTAAGGAAATAATCGGGCTCTGGACGGGCCTGGGCTGAGAATGTTGAAGCTCGTGTCAGAGCTGGAAAATATTTCAACCAGCAATTGAATTCCACAGCAACACACCGTTACTGTGGCTGTGGCTTTTTGTTTGTTTTTGGTAAGCATAGTTGGTTCATTGTGTCACATTTATAGTATACAAGTAAATATGCTAGGATAGTCATTGCAAATTTTGTGAAAATATTGATATGATTAATCTGAACGGGCCGGACTGGGCCTGGGCCTCAATATTATTAATTTGACCTTGCCTGGTCAGGGCCTGGGCTTGGTGTTCATGGGCCTGGGCCGGGTCGGGCTGGGGGTTGGTGGGACGTGACGAACACTGGTCTGCAGTACACAGCTGACAAACAGCACATCTCCAGTACACCGCTCACAAACAGCACGTCTCCAGTACACAATTCACAAACAGCACATCTCCAGTACACAGCTAACAAACGGCACGTCTGCAGTACACAGCTCACAAACGGTTCGTCTGCAGTACCCAACTCACAAACAGCACGTCAGCAGTACACAGCTCAGAAACAGCAAACAGCTCACAAACAGCACAGTACACAGCTCACAAACAGCACGTCTCCAGTACACAGCTAACAAACAGCACGTCTGCAGTACACAGCTCACAAACAGCACGTCTGCAGTACACAGCTCACAAACAGCACATCTTCAGTACACAACTCACAAACAGCACATCTCCAGTACACAGCTCACAAACGGCACGTCTGCAGGACACATCTCACAAACAGGACATCTCCAGTATACAGCTCACAAACAGCACGTCTGCAGTACACAGCTCACAAACAGAACGTCTGCAGTACACAGCTGACAAACAGTACATCTGCAGTACACAGCTCACAAACAGAACGTCTGCAGTACACAGCTGACAAACAGCACGTCTCCACAGAACACAGCTCACAAACAGAACGTCTGCAGTGCACAGCTCACAAACAGCACGTCTCCAGTACACAAACAGTACGTCTCCAGCACACAGCTCACAAACAGCACGTCTGCAGTACACAGCTCACAAACAGCACGTCTGCAGTACACAGCTCACAAACAGCACGTCTACAGTGCATAGCTCACAAAAAGTACGTCTCCAGCACACAACTCACAAACGGCACGTCTCCAGTAATCAGCTCGCAAACAGCACGTTCCCAGTACACAGCTTACAAACAGCACGTCTCCACAGTACACAGCTCACAAACGGCACGTCTGCAGTACACAGCTCACAAACGGCACGTCTGCAGTACACAACTCACAAACAGCACGTCTCCAGCACACAGCACACAAACAGCACGTCTCCAGCAGGGGCGGAACTTTATATCTCTTTGGGAGGGCCATAGCCCCCCCCCCCCCATGCTGAGCTGAGCCCCCCCCCCCCCCCCCCCCCTCCCCCACCAATGGTTCTCCGCCCCCCATGTTTTCCAAATTTGTGCTCCTCTAAAATTGCAAGGACTACCCTCCGTACAGATTGTTCTGTTTTGATTTTTTCGTATTTCATCATATCAAGATGTGATTCCATCTTAGGAGTATTCCATCATAAAAGTATACCAACATTGTGATTCCATCTGCGACTGCTTTTCGGTTATGATATAATGGGTAAGTTGGTAGCATTAACCCTCGCCCTACGGGAGCTTTTTCACCTTCGCCATACGGGGGGGGGGCCTAACAGCCCCCCGCCCCCCTGTTAACTTCCAAACCAAGCAACTTAGAGCAATGCAGCAAGAACCAGCATGTTGCCTGTCATAAGAGGAATCTAACAGTATGCGATTTTTAGGTTTCAGGTCAACGGGTGACCTTCCAGGTCAAGTGAATGACCTCAGATTTACCACGTCCAGAACAGCGATTTTGCTCTTCAGAAAACCTCAAAATTAGAAATTGATAAATTTAAATAAAAAGGCATGTTCCTAGACCAGCTTTGTCTCAGAAATACAAAAAAAAGTAATTATTTGTTCGTATCTTGTAAAAAAGTAAAAAAAAGTTATTAAAAAATTACGTCATCAGTGTATTACACTTAGAGAGCCATCACTCAGTCAAAAATGAAGATATTGCTTTGAAATTTGGTATGGGTATTGCCCATTCTCAGTTCTTTCACATATATTCCGGTTTTTCTAATATCTTTGAAAATTTTGATTTTGTGGGGATTTTTGCCAAAAAAAATCAGAGTTTTTTTTTTATTTTAGGGGTCAAAATCCCAAAATTGTGAAAATCCGAGATTCCAATTTTAAAAATAATGCTATTTTGGATCTTTGGTGATTTGCGTTTGCAATTTGCTTTGAAACACTATTTTCTACGATTTTTCAAAAAATTCTTATTTTTTATCAACATGACGTCATCAAAACATGATTATCTCCCAAAATTCTCAATTAATTTCAATTAAATTTTTTACAGCCTACGTATAATTGTTATAAACTTAGCTACCAAAAAATTCAGCGAGATGCAGTGCATGTGTACAAAGTTATTCAAGAAAAACCTCAGGGGGGCCTGTCAGGCCCCCGTAGGGCGAGGGTTCTGCTAGGGGGGGGGGGGCAGGGGTTCTGCTTCTGAGGGCTTCTGCTAACAAATCCGTAGATACAAGGTTCAAGCGTTCAGATTAGCGAATAGAAGGCCGGGATCATGACGAATTAGCGATCGTAGTGCTCTATTTAAATGGTGTTCAATGGAATGTGTTGTATATTTATTGTTTGCCTGAAGTAAAGTTGATAGTTTATGCAGCCTTTTTTGCTCCCTGGTATTGCAATATACTAAATACTAAATATCCAACATCCGTGCTCAAATAATAGTTTGATACGGAGGAACATCGAGGGGATCGTATCATCAAAGGGCATCGGGTCATCGTGGCCAGGGGGGGGGGCTAGGGGTCCATGGCTCTTCCAGGAGGTTAACCGAGGTCGGCCTGAGGGGTCCTTGGTTGACCTGACGAGCCCTCGGTCAACCTGAGCGAGCCTCGTTGGGCCTGGAGGGGAGCTTGGTCGACCTGAGTGCGCACTCCGTAGAATTGAGGGAGTCCTTCCTCCACCCGAGGGGGTTCCATTCGGCCCAAGAAGATATTGTTTGGCCTGAGGGTTCCTCTGCCAACCTGAGGGGCCCTCTGTCGGTCTAATCGGCCTGAAAGCCCTCGATCGACTAGGGGGGGGGGGGGCTGGGTCGGCTTGAGGGAATCTCGGCCGGCTTGAGGGGCCCTTGGTCGGTCTGAGGGGGCCCGGTCGGCCTGAGGAGCTCTTCTTCGGCCTGAGGGACCTTTGTCGGCCTGAGAGTGCCTCTGTCGGCCTGGAGGGGTCCTCGGTCGGCCTGGATGGGAGCTCGGTTTGCCTGAGGGGTGTGAGGTCAACTTTAGGGGCCCTCGATCGGCTTGAGGGAACTTCGGCCGTCTTGAGGGGTCCTTGGTCGGCCTGAAGCGATTTTGTTCGGCCTGATGGTCTCTTTGTCGGCCTGAGGGACCCTTTGTCGGCGTGAGGGGGCCTCGGTCGGCCTGAGTGACTCTCGTTCGGTCTGAGGGGATCTCAGCCAGCTTGAATGTTTTTTTTTCGCTTCTTGGTCGGCATGAGGGTCTCTCAGGCGGCCTGAAGGGGCCATCGGTCTTCCTGAGGGGGTCCTCTGGCGGCCTTAGAGGGCTCTCGATCGGCTTGAAGGGGTCTCGGTCGGCTTAATCGACTTGAGAAGGCTCTTCTTCGGCCTAAGGTGCCTTCGGTCAGTTTGAGGAGGTGCTTTTACGGCCTGAGGGGTCTTTGGTCAGCTTGAGAAGGCCTTCGGTTGACCTGAGGGGCCCTTAGTCAGCCTGAGTGGCCCTTAGTCGGCTTGAGTGGCCCTCGGATGGCCTATAGGGGGTCCCTAGTGTGCCTGTGGTGCTCTTCTGACGGCCTTAGGTGGTTCTCGGTCGACTTGAGGGGCCCTTGATCGGCTTAAGGGGCCCTTGGTCGGCCTGAAGGAGAACTCAGTCGGCCTGAGGGGGCCATTGGTCGACTCCATTGGCTCTTGCCAGGCCTGAGCGGGCTCCAGACTGGTCTTAGAAGGCCATTGTCTAGGCCGGAAAGAACCCGGGTGTCTGAGAGGGACCTCAGTTGGTTTGAGCAGTATTTTCTAGGCCTTAAAGCCTTAGGCTCTTTGTCGTTCTGAAATGACCTTTGTCATGCCTGAGAGGGCCCTATGCATGTCTGAGAGGTCTGTTTATCAGTTTGAAAGGACCCTTAACCCTATTTGTAGCAGGCTCCTGTCTACCCCTATTTGTAACAGGGGGGGGGGCGGATTCTCCCCCCCCCTCGGAGATCTCGAGATCTACCCGTCCGATTTTCACAAATGAAACGGCGTTTGGTTCCCCTCAACACGATCTACATTTATTAAAAATAAAAAATCGAAAGTTTTGATAGGGGGCAACAGGGGGGAAAACTACAAATTGTAGTGGTATATGTGATCCAACACAGCTGTCATGCTTATTAACCGATTTTAACACAACCAATGGGAATCGATAGAGATTGAATTGGAGATTGATATATTGCGATGAATTTTGACAATTAAAAAATCCTAGGCGTGTGCAGGTCATTCAATATGGGGGTGAAGAAAATACGGAATAAAACTATTTATGTTTTTTTTAATAAATGAAATGGTATGTTATTGTAACATTAGACAAAACAGTTCTAAATCATATTTTTTTGCCATAGGCGGTTAGTGAAAAAGGGAGGTCAAATAGGGAAAAATATTAACCGCAGGCATATTGCTACCCAGCACTATAAATAAGTTACTGATCGTAGATAGTTCCCTTTTGCATATTGTACTTCATCATAGGCGCTTCCAGGATCCAAACTGGGGAGGCGCAAGACCTTTTGATAAGTATATTATCTGCTATTATGATAATAACTAGTCAACAGTGACTATTTCACTTACAACTTCAATTCACATTGCTTACCCCCTTTTTACCCTACTTGGACTCGCCTATTATCTCATAATCGTTCGTAGAGTACCCTGTGGTGCGTGTTTCATCCGAAAACTGCAGTATGTTATGTCATTGTAGGTCCATGCATCTTAGTTTCCTTGCAATAATATGACCCCCTTTCTTCCATTCCTGAGCGCGCCTCTGCCAAAAAAAAATTATATCTCCTGGCCTCATATGTGCATATATCATTATAAGTTAACCGTCTATTGCGCCGTAATCGCTGGCATATCGTCATCACCATGCCAGTCACCCCCCTTTTAATGTGCCTGAACACGCCCTTGCAACTATATATGTAATAAATTATCAAATTAATGGACGGAGAAACTATCTTGCACATCTTGATAGCTATAAATGCTCCTTATATCGCTCTATTGACTTCCCGCCAAGCATTTACTACTTCCTGGAACCACCCCCCCCCCCTTTCAAGCCCCTAAAACCGCCTCTGCCATGCAATTTTTATGATTTTCAATACCATCAACTAACTTGCACTTGTTGTAATCACCGTAAACCGATGTAACTCCTACATACTTGAGGCAGTTAGGAAGAAACCGTGAAGATCGCATTTCCGTATTATCGCCAAATGTCGCCGCCGAACCCTCCCAAAATCGTGCCCTGGAACCGCCTCTGTTCAGGGTAAGAACTCAAAATTTTGACTCCAAATGCGGAAATTAATTATAGGAAAAGTCACAAAATTTCATGGCCTGCTCCCAGCCGTTCTGGAGATATCTGCGAAAAACATGAGGGGGGGGGGCGGAATCCGCCCCCCCCCCCCTGTTACAAATAGGGTTAATCGTCCAAGGGGTGTGGGGGGGGGGCGCTTTGCCGGCCTAAGAGAACCTTAAGTCCCTAAGATAAGACCCTCTGCTTCTTTGAGAGGATCATCGGTCGACCAGAGATTACCACCGTCTGATCTGAGAGGGACTTACGCTTGTCTAAGAGGGCCATTGTCAGACCTGTCAGGCATGGGTGGAGCTTTTCAGAAAAAGTTGGTGGGGCAAAATGCCATATTGGCTGGCTGTTTGGCATGATTGAGGTGGAAAATGGCAATTTTAACGCCAGGAAACCTTCAAATCTAACAAAAGTTGGTGGGGCAAAACGCAAAGTTGGTGGGGCAGTTGCCCCACCATTTGAATAGGAAACTCCACCCGTGCTAAGAGGGCCCTGTGCAAGTCTGAGAACACTCTCGGTCATTTTGGAGAGCCCTTAAACGGGCTGAGAGAGCCATTGGTCGGTTGGAAGCAGTCTTGCAGACTCGGAGTCGGAATCTGAGTCTATTGGAGTCGGTATTTTTTGCCGGAGTCAGAGTCAGTTAAATTCAGCCGACTCCGGCTGGCATGTGCAAATTATGTATGATGAACGTGTTTTTCAGATGCATTTTTAATTGGCCACCGATGGCGATAATTTAACATTTAACGGCTTCGAAATTGTGTTGCTGTCCTTAAAAAAGAATGATATGACCAGTCAGTGTTTACCTATGAATTTCAGTTAACTAGTAATTTGTCAATTTTGTGGGCTGAAAGCAGACTGGTTATTGATTCACCTTTTTTAGAAAGGATTCAATCACGATTCATTTTGGAATATGAATGATTCAGTCACCGTTTGATTCATGGATAACCATTTTGACAAATGATTCTTTCCGATTCAAAGAATCAATTTTTTTTCGATCAAATCACGTTTGACTCACCATTGAAATAGCATTGGACGATCTTTTTAATTCAATCAGCCTTGTTTCTTTGCGGGTTTTGATTCAATCATGATTCATGAATACACAAATCCGGTGGTGAATCGATTCTTCTTTGATTCAATGGATTTTGATGGAACGATTCCAATCGATTCAATCCGAGTCGAATCAATAACCAGTCAGCCTGAAAGAAGGAAATTGGAAACAATGTTTTGGGTATTTTTCCTGTATGAAACGGACAAAATGGTTCCATAATTATTGTAATAATTATAATAGTTTATAATCAATATATTATATAATAATTATACACTATATATGCATATATATATAGTATTGGACATTTAGTTTCAACTTCAGCATTCTGCCGTTGGGCCCTCCCAACCGATTTCATAAAGTTCCACCACTGGTCTCCAGCACACAGCTCACAAACAGCACATCTCCAGTACACAGCTCACAAACAGCACATCTCCAGCACACAGCTCACAAACAGCACGTCTCCAGTACACATCTCACAAACAGCACGTCTGCAGTACACAACTCACAAACAGCACGTCTGCAGTACGCAACTCACAAACAGCACGTCTGTAGTACACAGCTCACAAACAGCACGTCTGCAGTACACAACTCATAAACGACACGTCTTCCGCCATGAGCGAAGGAAGTCATGAAAAATGGGGGCCAGTGAAACTTCGATCCTGCTTTGGAGAAACCTAAGCTCCTTAGGCTAAATATTTTCGCAATTTGAGCTCTTCTCGTCTTTGGTGTACCTTTCCTCTCTCAAATTTTTCCTATTTGGCAAAATTAGAGATTTTAGTTTTAAAGAATCACCAAAAAGTGGGGGTCATACCTCCCTGGCCCCCTTGTTCGTAGTCTTATGCTTCCAGCGCACAGCTCACCACTTACAAACATAGCAGCTGAAGCATGCCGCTCACAAACACCGAGTCTCCAGCATACCACTCTCACAAATATCGTGTTCACAGCACACCGCTCACAAACATCGTGTTCCCAGCACACTGCTCACAAACATCGTGTTCCCAGCACACCGCTCACAAACATCGTGTTCCCAGCACACCGCTCACAAACATCGTGTTCCCAGCACACTGCTCACAAACATCGTGTTCCCAGCACACCGCTCACAAACATCGTGTTCCCAGCACACCGCTCACAAACATCGTGTTCCCAGCACACCGCTCACAAACATCGTGTCCCCAGCACACCGCTCACAAACATCGTGTTCCCAGCACACCGCTCACAAACATCGTGTTCCCAGCACACCGCTCACAAATGGTGCGTGTCCACGTGCAGAGTCTAACAGACAACTATGCCGTTTGTAATATTTGAGAAGACCAGACGATACACGCATATGAAACATGATACACGCAAGCAGCCAACTAAATAAGATGTCGTTTGTTTTCACAGCTCGCTCACAAACACAAGAACGATGAAACTCGGTTATTATATACTGTCTCTGGGGTCATGCTATTACGAATCGCAGGTCATGCAGACTCAGTCTTCCTGACGACTAAACACAGTGACATCCTAATGTTTCGAGACGAGCAATTAAAATATACATGCTATGTTTGCATATATTCATATCTGACAAGCATAAAAACAGAATGAGTCTCTTAAATTTGTCCCACAGAAGTTACATAAACTTAAAGAGAGGCTATACGAACGTGACCGTTCACAACTCACAGATTACCTACTCATCAAGCTGCTTGCATTATAAATAACATGACGTCACATGTCAGCACTACGTACTTACCGAAGCACCAGTGCGAGCCAGGATATCAACCGAGTATGACGTCACATGTCAGCACCGCGTACTCACCGACGCACCAGTGCGGGCCAGGATATCAACAGAGCATGACGTCACATGTCAGCACCGCGTACTTACCGACGCACCAGTGCGGGCCAGGATATCAACCGCAGCCGTTATTAGCACCCAGTTTGACAGACGCGACCATGACGTCACATGTCAGCACCGCGTACTCACCGACGCACCAGTGCGAGCCAGGATATCAACCGAGTATGACGTCACATGTCAGCACCGCGTACTCACCGACGCACCAGTGCGGGCCAGGATATCAACAGAGCATGACGTCACATGTCAGCACCGCGTACTTACCGACGCACCAGTGCGGGCCAGGATATCAACCGCAGCCGTTATTAGCACCCAGTAGGTGAAATTGTCACATGTCAGCACCGCGTACTTACCGACGCACCAGTGCGAGCCAGGATATCAACCGCAGCCGTTATTAGCACCCAGTAGGTGAAATTGTCACATGTCAGCACCGCGTACTTACCGACGCACCAGTGCGGGCCAGGATATCAACCGCAGCCGTTATTAGCACCCAGTAGGTGAAATTGTCACATGTCAGCACCGCGTACTTACCGACGCACCAGTGCGGGCCAGGATATCAACAGAGCATGACGTCACATGTCAGCACCACGTACTTACCGACGCACCAGTGCGGGCCAGGATATCAACCGCAGCCGTTATTAGCACCCAGTAGGTGAAATTGTCACATGTCAGCACCGCGTACTTACCGACGCACCAGTGCGAGCCAGGATATCAACAGAGCATGACGTCACATGTCAGCACCGCGTACTTACCGACGCACCAGTGCGGGCCAGGATATCAACCGCAGCCGTTATTAGCACCCAGTATCAACCGAGTATGACGTCACATGTCAGCACCGCGTACTTACCGACGCACCAGTGCGGGCCAGGATATCAACCGCAGCCGTTATTAGCACCCAGTAGGTGAAATTGTCACATGTCAGCACCGCGTACTTACCGACGCACCAGTGCGGGCCAGGATATCAACCGCAGCCGTTATTAGCACCCAGTAGGTGAAATTGTCACATGTCAGCACCGCGTACTTACCGACGCACCAGTGCGGGCCAGGATATCAACCGCAGCCGTTATTAGCACCCAGTTTGACAGACGCGACCATGACGTCACATGTCAGCACCGCGTACTCACCGACGCACCAGTGCGGGCCAGGATATCAACAGAGCATGACGTCACATGTCAGCACCGCGTACTTACCGACGCACCAGTGCGGGCCAGGATATCAACCGCAGCCGTTATTAGCACCCAGTAGGTGAAATTGTCACATGTCAGCACCGCGTACTTACCGACGCACCAGTGCGGGCCAGGATATCAACCGCAGCCGTTATTAGCACCCAGTAGGTGAAATTGTCACATGTCAGCACCGCGTACTCACCGACGCACCAGTGCGGGCCAGGATATCAACCGCAGCCGTTATTAGCACCCAGTAGGTGAAATTGTCACATGTCAGCACCGCGTACTCACCGACGCACCAGTGCGGGCCAGGATATCAACCGCAGCCGTTATTAGCACCCAGTAGGTGAAATTGTCACATGTCAGCACCGCGTACTTACCGACGCACCAGTGCGGGCCAGGATATCAACAGAGCATGACGTCACATGTCAGCACCGCGTACTTACCGACGCACCAGTGCGGGCCAGGATATCAACCGCAGCCGTTATTAGCACCCAGTAGGTGAAATTGTCACATGTCAGCACCGCGTACTTACCGACGCACCAGTGCGGGCCAGGATATCAACAGAGCATGACGTCACATGTCAGCACCGCGTACTTACCGACGCACCAGTGCGGGCCAGGATATCAACCGCAGCCGTTATTAGCACCCAGTAGGTGAAATTGTCACATGTCAGCACCGCGTACTTACCGACGCACCAGTGCGGGCCAGGATATCAACAGAGCATGACGTCACATGTCAGCACCGCGTACTTACCGACGCACCAGTGCGAGCCAGGATATCAACCGCAGCCGTTATTAGCACCCAGTAGGTGAAATTGTCACATGTCAGCACCACGTACTCACCGACGCACCAGTGCGGGCCAGGATATCAACCGCAGCCGTTATTAGCACCCAGTAGGTGAAATTGTCACATGTCAGCACCGCGTACTCACCGACGCACCAGTGCGGGCCAGGATATCAACCGCAGCCGTTATTAGCACCCAGTAGGTGAAATTGTCACATGTCAGCACCGCGTACTCACCGACGCACCAGTGCGGGCCAGGATATCAACCGCAGCCGTTATTAGCACCCAGTAGGTGAAATTGTCACATGTCAGCACCGCGTACTTACCGACGCACCAGTGCGGGCCAGGATATCAACCGCAGCCGTTATTAGCACCCAGTAGGTGAAATTGTCACATGTCAGCACCGCGTACTCACCGACGCACCAGTGCGGGCCAGGATATCAACCGCAGCCGTTATTAGCACCCAGTAGGTGAAATTGTCACATGTCAGCACCGCGTACTCACCGACGCACCAGTGCGGGCCAGGATATCAACCGCAGCCGTTATTAGCACCCAGTAGGTGAAATTGTCACATGTCAGCACCGCGTACTTACCGACGCACCAGTGCGGGCCAGGATATCAACCGCAGCCGTTATTAGCACCCAGTAGGTGAAATTGTCACATGTCAGCACCGCGTACTCACCGACGCACCAGTGCGGGCCAGGATATCAACCGCAGCCGTTATTAGCACCCAGTATCAACCGAGCATGACGTCACATGTCAGCACCGCGTACTTACCGACGCACCAGTGCGGGCCAGGATATCAACCGCAGCCGTTATTAGCACCCAGTTTGACAGACGCGACCATGACGTCACATGTCAGCACCGCGTACTCACCGACGCACCAGTGCGAGCCAGGATATCAACCGCAGCCGTTATTAGCACCCAGTAGGTGAAATTGTCACATGTCAGCACCGCGTACTTACCGACGCACCAGTGCGGGCCAGGATATCAACCGCAGCCGTTATTAGCACCCAGTAGGTGAAATTGTCACATGTCAGCACCGCGTACTTACCGACGCACCAGTGCGAGCCAGGATATCAACCGCAGCCGTTATTAGCACCCAGTAGGTGAAATTGTCACATGTCAGCACCGCGTACTTACCGACGCACCAGTGCGGGCCAGGATATCAACCGCAGCCGTTATTAGCACCCAGTAGGTGAAATTGTCACATGTCAGCACCGCGTACTTACCGACGCACCAGTGCGGGCCAGGATATCAACCGCAGCCGTTATTAGCACCCAGTAGGTGAAATTGTCACATGTCAGCACCGCGTACTTACCGACGCACCAGTGCGGGCCAGGATATCAACCGCAGCCGTTATTAGCACCCAGTAGGTGAAATTGTCACATGTCAGCACCGCGTACTTACCGACGCACCAGTGCGGGCCAGGATATCAACCGCAGCCGTTATTAGCACCCAGTAGGTGAAATTGTCACATGTCAGCACCGCGTACTTACCGACGCACCAGTGCGGGCCAGGATATCAACCGCAGCCGTTATTAGCACCCAGTAGGTGAAATTGTCACATGTCAGCACCGCGTACTTACCGACGCACCAGTGCGAGCCAGGATATCAACCGCAGCCGTTATTAGCACCCAGTAGGTGAAATTGTCACATGTCAGCACCGCGTACTTACCGACGCACCAGTGCGGGCCAGGATATCAACCGCAGCCGTTATTAGCACCCAGTAGGTGAAATTGTCACATGTCAGCACCACGTACTCACCGACGCACCAGTGCGGGCCAGGATATCAACCGCAGCCGTTATTAGCACCCAGTAGGTGAAATTGTCACATGTCAGCACCGCGTACTTACCGACGCACCAGTGCGGGCCAGGATATCAACCGCAGCCGTTATTAGCACCCAGTTTGACAGACGCGACCATGACGTCACATGTCAGCACCGCGTACTCACCGACGCACCAGTGCGGGCCAGGATATCAACCGCAGCCGTTATTAGCACCCAGTAGGTGAAATTGTTTCCAAACCCAAGGATCCTGCGAATAAGACAAACACCTTTGTAATTATCTTACATAAAATATAAAGTGTGTATGGGTGCGTGTGTGCACATATTTCGACGTGCAGTGCTATTTTGCCGGGTAACAGCGCCGAAACACTACAAGCTGAAACAACATGATTTGTGTACAAATGCACGTTTTTGAGAACTTATATCTACAGCTAGTTTCACCATGTATGCTTATATTTTTTTTTTATTGACATCATATTTTCGATTTGTGTATTTGTATTGATATTAACAATTAAACATTACTGTCTCAGTTGTTGCTTTGGGGAGCCACATCAACCGAGTTTGTGTATGGCTATGCTTCGCTTTCTGCACATAAAATAAACACGGGGAAATCTTACCAATAGCTTATAAGATTTCTGCTTTTGTTGATTGTCTTACTGTTGATGCGCCCTGAAACGCAGCGAGTGATAAAACGTCAGTGAGATTGGCAAGAAATTAACATTGGGGTAATGTATTTGTAACTTCAATAAGACACAATACAATGGAAGACACACTCATCATGGCTCGTCATAAATTCACATAATGTATTTCTTTCTGCATGTAATATAAGGTAAGTGACCGACGCAGTGCAGGCTGATTGACTGATTGGTGTACACGTGTGCGTATTGGCTTGTCTCTGAGCGCAGAATGCGTGTTACTGATAGTTGGAAAAGTTTAGAACCAGGCTTGAGCTTTGAATTAGAGACCATTTGCCAACGAATTGACGAAGTGTGCCATGGTGTGCTGTGAAAGACAACATAGTCCAATAGGGATAGGACGTAGCCAGTAACCATGTGATAGGGTACGGAGTAGATCAACCGAGTGGCTGACGGCGATATTGCTGCACTTCAGGGGGGTTCCACGTCAAAACTTCTAATGCAGAACTTCTAACGTCAAAACTTCTAAGCCAAAACTTCCATAGGCAAAACTTATATGCGTCAAAATTTCTATCAGTCAAAACTTCTAATGAAAGAACTTCCCAGTGACAAAACTTCTAATGAAATATCTTCCAATGCCAAAACTTACAAGCGTCAAAAATTCCAATGCCAAAACTTCTAAGCGTAAAAACTTCTTAGCGTCAAAGCTTCTAATGAAAAAACTTTCAAGCGACAAAACTTCTAACGAAATTACTTCCAATGCAAAAACTTAGAAGCGTCAAAACATCCAATGCAAAAACTAATAAGTGTCAAAACTTCTTAGCGTCAAAACTTCTAATGAAAGAACTTCCAAGCGACAAAACTTCTAATGAAATAACTTCCAATGCAAAAACTTACAAGAGTCAAAACTTCCAATGCAAAAACTTCTAAGCATAAGCATCCTAACCTAACCTAACCTAACCTAACCTAACCTAACCTAACCTAACCTAACTTAACTTAACCTAGCCTAGCCTAACCTATCCGAAGTTAGTTCATTGGAAATTTTGTCGCGAAGAAGTTTTTGCTTTGGAAGTTTTGACGGTTGGAAGTTGTGTCGCTTGGAAGTTTTGCCATTATAAGTTTGTCGTTTAGATGTTTTGGGATTGGAAGTTATTTCATTGGAAGTTATGTCGCGAAGAAGTTTCTGCTTTGGAAGTTTTGACGGTTGGAAGTTTTGTCGCTTGGAAGTGTTGCCATTAGAAGTTTTGTCGTTTAGAAGTTTTCGAAATAGAAGTAATTTCATTGGAAGTTTTGTCGCGAAGAAGTTTTGGCTTTGGAAGTTTTGACGTTTGGAAGTTTTGTCGTTTAGAAGTTTTTGCTTTGGAAGTTTTGACGCGAAGAAGTTTGTCCATTATAAGTTTTTCCATTGGCAGTTTTGACGCGTGTAAGTTTTGACTTGGAAGTACTGTCGTTAGAAGTAATTCCTTAGAAGTTTTGTCGGCACACCCTTCAGGGGTACGTGTACGCCACTCACTGTACGGGTTGGGTCATATTGCATCCAGTGTGCCTGTGTGGCTGTGCGGCCGGTGTGCCTCTATGACTGGGTGCCTGTGTGGCTGTGCGGCCAGTGTGCCTCTATGACTGGGTGCCAGTGTGGCTGTGCGGCCAGTGTGCCTCTATGACTGGGTGCCTGTGTGGCTGTGCGGCCAGTGTGCTTCTATGACTGGGTGCCTGTGTGGCTGTGCGGCCAGTGTGCCTCTATGACTGGGTGCCTGTGTGGCTGTGCGGCCAGTGTGCCTCTATGACTGGGTGCCTGTGTGGCTGTGCGGCCAGTGTGCCTCTATGACTGGGTGCCTGTGTGGCTGTGCGGCCAGTGAGCCTCTATGACTGGGTGCCTGTGTGGCTGTGCGGCCAGTGTGCCTCTATGGCTGGGTGCCTGTGTGTCTGTGCGGCCAGTGTGCCTCTATGGCTGGGTGCCTGTGTGGCTGTGCGGCCAGTGTGCCTCTATGGCTGGGTGCCTGTGTGGCTGTGCGGCCAGTGTGCCTGTATGGCTGGGTGCCTGTGTGGCTGTGCGGACAGTGTACCTGTAAGGTTGGGTGCCGGTTTGACCAGTGTGCCTGTGTGTCTGTGTGGCTGTGTGACAGTGACTGTGTGACTGTGTAGCTGTGTGACTGTGTTACTGTGTGAATGTGTGAATGTGTGACTGTGTGACTGTGTGACTGTGTGACTGTGTGAATGTGTGACTATGTGACTGTGTAACTGTGACTGTGTGGCTGTGTGGCTGTGTGACTGTGTGACTGTGTGACTGTGTGAATGTGTGACTGTGTGACTGTGTGGTTTGGTGAATTTGTGACTGTGACTGTGTGACTGTGTGACTGTGTGACTGTGTGACTGTGTGACTGTGTGAATGTGTGACTGTGTGACTGTGTGACTGTGTGGTTGTGTGGTTGTAGGACTGTCTGGCTGTGTCGCTATGTGACTGTGTGACTGTGTGACTGTGTGACTGTGTGACTGTGTGACTGTGTGACTGTGTGACTGTGTGACTGTGTGGCGGTGTGACTGTGTAGTTTGGTGACTGTGTGACTGTGTGACTGTGTGACTGTGTGACTGTGTGACTGTGTGACTGTGTGACTGTGTGACTGTGTGACTGTGTGACTGTGTGACTGTGTGAATGTGTGACTGTGTGACTGTGTGACTGTGTGGCTATGTGGCTGTGTGACTGTGTGACTATGTGACTGTGTGACTGTGTGACTGTATGACTGTGTGACTGTGTGACTGTGTGACTGTGTGACTGTGTTACTGTGTGTATGTGTGTATGTGTGACTGTGTGACTGTGTGACTGTGTGACTGTGTGACTGTGCGTCTATGTGACTGTGTGACTGTGTGACTGTGTGACTGTGTGTCTATGTGACTGTGTGACTGTGTGAATGTGGCCGAGTGACTGTGTTGTGCACAGCCGCTGTGCTGACTCTCACTTGCGAAGCAGCCAGATTCCTCCTTGTCAGATTCGCCGGTCAGAGGTACGAGCGTCGCCGCCTTCTCCGCGTCCGAGTCTGCGGCTGGCACACCCATACCTGGAAACAGAAATATTGCAGTAGGTACAATTGTGATTTCCGTTAGAAGTGAAGACTTCAGCTGACGTGGCACTGTACAGGGGTCACAGGGACCACAGGGGCACTGCACAGGGGCCACAGGGGCCTGCAGTACTGTACAGGGGCCAGAGGGGCACTGTATAGGGACCGCAGGGGCCCGCAGTACTGTACAGGCCACAGGGGCACTGTACAGGGGGCACAGGGGCCCGCAGTACTGTACATGCCACAGGGGCACTGTACAGGGGTCTTAGGGGGTCCGCAATACTGTACAGGGGCCACAGGGGCACTGAAAAGGGCCGCAGGGGCCCGCAGTACTGTACATGCCACAGGGGCACTGTACAGGGACCGCAAGGGCCCGCAGTACTGTACAGGCCACAGGGGCACTGTACAGGGGTCACATGGGCCCGCAGTACTGTACAGGAGTCACAGGGGCACTGTACATGGGCCACAGGGGCCCGCAGTAATGTACAGGGGCTACAGGGACACTGTGCACTGTACAGGCCACAGGGGCCCGCAGTACTGTACAGGCCAGAGGGGCCCGCAGTACTGTACAGGAGCCACAGGGTAACAGTACAGGGGCCACAGGGGCCCGCAGTACTGTACAGGGGCCACAGAGGCCCGCAGTACTGTACAGGCCACAGGGGCCCGCAGTTGCATGGTACACACTGAGGTCCGGCTTATTTTATCGTCTAGCGCTTGTTTGCCGGCGAATTGGAAAATGACTTTATATCCATTCAAATCGCATCACTGAGAGCTTCAAATTGGTATATTGGTGCATTGACCCATTTGTATTATTTGGTTATACAACAAACGAAGTTGATCCGTAGTGCCACATTATCGGAAATCTGTAATCACACATGTCACAACGTATAGATGTCGAAGTCATCCAACACTGAGACATGCAGGCTTGACACACTCTCAGGATCTTCCGCTCTGAGCTTGTGAGTCTCCCTTCTATCGTACCATCTTTGGCGATAGATTTAGCACTTGAACAGTCCTTTATTCAGTTACAACAGTCCTTTACTCAGACACACCAGTCGTGTTGTTCAGTTACTGGTTTCTTTTCCAACGTTGATTTCTTTTCCAACGTTTGAGTCTGATGCACGTTCTGAAGACGTTCATATTTCCTTTCCGTGTAGAATATGTGACCATAATGTATCAACCGCCTGGCTTGCACGATCAAAAGCGACCGCCTGGAACCGTATACTGCTTAGAAAGCATTTATATAAATAAATAATACAAGGTATAATAAAAATAAATACAATATTATAAAAACTGCGAACAACAACCTTATTTCTTTGAACTTGTCTAGACTTGGGCTTGCCGAATTGCCGGCATTTTTGATCGATTGGCAACTACAAATTTCGCTTGAGATTACTCGCGTGCTGTTATTGTTAAAGCGCTTTGGCCGCAAACTTGCAATGGAAATGGTCTCAAAGTCAATGAAACCAAATTTGAACTACTCCCTCTCGGCTCGCGTCAAAATCTGGGCAACCTTCCCCAGTTTAAAAAAAAAATTTTTTAGTCCGAATGTTTTTGAATGGATGGATTTCCGAGGTCAGGCCCCGCGCTAAGCATAGCTTGTTGCGCAGGCCCTGACCCCACCACCCGATCAAGCAATTCCTGACGTCCGGCAGAATTTAGAAACGAAAGTTTTACGTGCCCAACATATCTGGACACGGTCCGCCCCGCCCTCTGACGTCACCTGACCTTGAGTGCGACCGCTGCCACCGGCCACAGGCCATCCCAGTCAGGAGCAAATAGCGAGCGTCGGAACGACTCGAACCCGGGCTGCAACTACCGGGTGAGGTCAGTAGTCCAGCGCTCTCCCAACTGAGCTACAGGGGCGGACTAAAGTTCTCAGTGAAACTCCGCCAAACCACCTTGTCACCCTGTACAGAAGTCAAAAATCTGGGCATGACATTCGACCGTTTTCTAACGTGAGACTCCCACGTGTCAAAATTATCGCAGAAGTGCTTCAGGATCCTCACCGGTATCTCCCACATTCGTCACTATACCTCCCGTCCGGCACGCTCCCTATTCTTGTCAGCTCTCGTCCTCTCCCACGTCCGCAACTGCCACTCCGTGTACGGTAACGGGTCTGCCAAGAACCTCGCAATCATCAACACAAATCTGAATTTCGCATCCCGTGTGATCTCTGGCAAGAAGAAATTCGACCATATCTCCGCCGTCCGTGCCAGCCTTGGCTGGCGCAATCCCTCAGCTATGGTCCAACACCACACTGAGCATGCTCCACAAAGTCCGGCGTACCGGGGAGCGCGAGTCGCTCGCCGCGCAGTTTTGTACCAATGCCGAGCGCGATGACCATAGCCGCAGTACCCGACAGGACCACCTGCTCAGTCTCCCCCGCATACGTGGCTCGGCCGCGGGTAAGAGACAGTTTGTATACCGCGCGGCTGCCGAGTACAACACCCTGCCGCGTGAGTTCGTGACTATGTCCGCCTCCCTCTTCTTGTGTAAGCTGCGACAGCGCTTGTCAGAAGTGACGTGATCGGAGTGATGGCCTCGGAATCTGCCTGGATTCTTCTCTTGATTCCTGCTGTTCTATCGTGTGTATGAAGTGTGTCTGTATTTTACCCATCACTGTGTGTCCTCATGCGATTGACTCGGGCTTAAGAATAGCCCTATGACCTCGGTCATGTGTGAAGGATAAGCCCACGAAGTAAATACATGGAACGAGGTATAATATTTCGGAAATAATTTAAAGATACTTATTTTGAGTGCAAATAACCTCCTTAACCCGCGAGTTACTGGGGTATATATCATAACGCGACTTACTGGGGGGGGGGGCTATTTTTTGCCCCCCCCCCCTCGGATTTCCGGAACTACTGGACCGAATGTAACAATTCAAACGGCATTCGATAGCCCTGGGAACTTTATCGAGGGAAACATAATATTGTTGACCTCGGGGTCACCGATGACGTCACAGGTCAGGTCAAGTACAAAATGTTTGACCGTCTCAAAAGGTCTCGATGGATGGAATTGTCGCGCAAAATTGCGATATTAAACGCATACGCTGTCGATAAATCGGTATGATTCGTGTGTCTGACAATTCTAAGTACCTTTCTAAGCTGTTTATGACCTTGGGTCGGGTCAAGGTCATCCGAGGTCACGAGGTCAAACTGCAGATTACGGTTATTAGGCGTTGTAACACATGTTTATGTGTTTATTTTTCGTCTAGAACGCGAACAATGACCTTAGAACATTGTTTGTTCCATATGAATAGAAGTAAAAAGCAAAAACGGAAATGCGTTTTTTATGCATAGTAATGCTGTGAGAGGTGGTCGATTTTTGTCATTTAAAGGTCATAAGTCAGTCATTTTTGAAGATATCAACTTCAAATTTGGTACACAAATTCACCGCACACGTCTCGATCACATATATTCCGGTTTTTGGAAAATTCTGATTTTTTCTTGAAAATTTTGTTTAAAAAAATGTATTTGGATTTCTCAAAATTTTGAATTAAAAAAAACTCACAAATCCGAGATAGCAGTTTGATATCTCCCCTCCTCCCTGCACTGGCGAGGGTTAATGAGAAAACTGACTAAAAATAATTGGATCCGCCCAACTATCGATGGTCACCACTGCATGCATACAAATGATGGATTTCTAATACAAATGATAAATGATACAAATGATGGATTCTAGGATTGAATTAAATTACCAAAAGTGATCGAGGTAACATGGGTTATGGCCCAATTCGTCCCGGAGACCTCTGGCCCAGCCAACCCCAAGGACTGGTCTCTATTCTGAAATCAAGTCAAAACATTCACAGTTAAGCCACACCCAAATACTTTATTGTTGCCACATTTCCCGTAATAATCAATATTATCTAAATAAATAAAAATTACCTTAAATTCACGACACCAAAATAATACGTTTTTCAGCGCACTGTATGCGTGCGCCCTTCTAGCAGACCAAGCTGTATAGTTTGACCCGTCACAGTCCTGGTAAGCTTGTGTTGTTTGTATATGTTCGACGTTTGATTCCTCCGTATGTTGTTGCTAATTGTCGATACATGGTAAAAATATGTCCAATATGTACAAATCACATTAACCCTCGCCCTATGAAAGCTTTTTTCACCTTCGCACTACGGGGGGCCTGACAGGCCCCCCTGTTAACTTCAAAACCAAGCAACTTAGAGCAATGCAGAAAGAACCAGCATGTTGCCTGTCATGAGAGGAATCTAACAGTATGCGACTTTTAGGTTTCAGGTCAACGGGCGACCTTCCAGGTCAAGTGAATGACCTCGGATTTACAACGTCCAGAACAGCAATTTTGTTCTTCAGAAAACCTCAAAATTAGAAATTGATAAATGTAAATAAAAAGGCATGTTCCTAGATCAGTTTTGGCTCAGAAATACATAAAAGGTAATTATGTGTTCGTATCTTGTCACAAAAGAAAAACAAATGACGTCATCAGTTTCTTAAACTTAGTGAGCCATCACTCAGTCAAAAATGAAGATATTGCTTTTAAATTTGGTATAAGTATTGTCCATACTCAGTTCTCTCACATATATTAGGGTTTTTCTAACATCTTTGAAAATTTTGATTTTGTGGGGATTTTTTCCCCAAAAAAAAGTTGACGCCAAAAAAAAAATCGGCTGGTCAATTTGTAAGTTATATGGATTTGAAGTCGAAGATGGCGGCCAGAATCTAGGTCGGCGAAGCGATATCTTCGGAACCAACAGTCGGATCGGGATGATCCAAACGAAATTCGGTATCCAATGTCATCCCTGAACACAACTTTGGACACCCTATTGGTGACCTGAGACGCCACATAGAGGTCAAATAAACAATGGCGACATTTGGTCAGATTTGACCTTCGTGACCTCGTTTGACTTTGAAGATATTGACCTGAGGTCACTCAAATTTTAGCAAATGTATATCATCATAGCACCTACCTACCCGGTAAGTTTGATCGTTCTAGCTTTCATACTTTCGGAGATCTCAGGGGAGAAACAAAGGTGTCCCCCTCTCCAGTGCGCGTTAGTGGCATGGAATACCCCTCTCCAGTGCGCGTTAGTGGCATGGAATACCCCTCTCCAGTGCGCGTTAGTGGCATGGAATACCCCTCTTCAGTGCGCGTTAGTGGCATGGAATACCCCTCTCCAGTGCGCGTTAGTGGCATGGAATACCCCTATCCAGTGCGCGTTAGTGGCATGGAATACCCCTCTCCAGTGCGCGTTAGTGGCATGGAATACCCACCCCTCTCCAGTGCGCGTGCATCCATTGCATCAAAACACTTCATACCGTTTAGGCAGTAACAAAGCACATTCACTCCAGATGTTGCCTTCTAATGATGTTTGTAATTTGTAACATGACATGCTTATGGGGACACCATCATAGACATGATCCGTTGGTGAGTGCCCTTTACCCCGTTAACCCTATTTGTAACGGGGGGCGGATTCCCCCCCCCCCCTCATGTTTTTCGCAGATATCTCCAGAACGGCTGGGAGCAGGCCCATGAAATTTTGGGACTTTTCATAGAAATGAATATCGCATTTGGAGTCAAAATTTTGAGTTCTTAACCTGAACAGAGGCGGTTCCAGGGTACAGTTTTGGGTGGGTTCGGAGGCGATATTTGGCGATAATACGGAAATGCGATCTTCACGGTTTCTTCGTAACTGCCTCAAGTATGAAGGAGTTACATCGGTTCGCGGTGATTGCAATAAGTGAAAATTAGTTGATGTTAATGAAATATCATTAAAATTTCATGGCAGAGGCGGTTTCAGGGGCTTGAAAAGGGGGGGGGGGTTCCAGGAAGTATTCAATGCTTGGCGGGAAGCAAATAGAGCAATGTAAGGGGCATTTATAGTTATCAAGATGTAAAAGATAGCTTCTGCTTCCATTATTTGCATAATGTATTACATATAGAGTTTCAGGGGCGTGTTCAGGCACATGAAAAGGGGGTGACTGGCTTGGTGATGACGATATGCCAGCGATAACGGCGCAATAGACGGTTAGCTTATAATTATATATGCACATATGAGGCCAGGAAAGGGAATAAAGTCATTTTTTTGCAGAGGCGCGCTCAGGGCCTCGTTTCATAAAGCGGCGTAACCTAAGAACCTACGTAGTTGATGCCGATTTTGGCGTAGCCTACGCCAATTCCATTTCATAAAGAAATAACCGGCGTAAGCTACGCCATTGAAACTACGCCGCTTCATTTACGTCAAAGCACCGAATTGTTCGTAAGTTACGGCATTTGCGTTTCATAAAAGGGCGTAGCTTATGTCAAATAATATTTCAGGGCCTTGATTTTCGGTAAAAAGCAACGCAAGGATTTGTTGCGTTGTTTTAGTGCTCCGATGGCCTTGAAAGTTGTTTTGATTGCATTGCTGGCATATTTTGTGAGCCTGGCGGCGATATTAGAGGTTGGTGTGATGATTTTACATTGAAACTTACTTCAAGAGCATAGCAAGATATTTATGTGAAGCAAGAAACTGAAGTATTAGTTGAATCTCTGAAGAATTTGAGTGTCTCAAATACCATGTGGACCTCCTCATGACATACATGTGTTTGTAAGAATTGATTTATAATTCACTGTAGTCTCATATCATTTGTGCAATGTTGTAATAGATGGCAAGCATTGTTTTCAATTAATTAACATGATTTACAAGACTTCTCTGCCTAGTAGTAGTGAGCAAGGTGATAGCGTAATGCCGACTGGCAGTTGGGTATCATACTTATGGTGATTTTTCATGGTTATTTGTATTGTGGTTCTTTTGTACATTAGCCACACTAATAATTTGAACATAACATGTAAAATTTATTGACCATGATACAGGGAGACACAAGCATGGCTCACAGGTAATTAAGCCACAAACATACAAGTTCACCAGTTCAAGTTGTTTTATTTTCATGAGTTCATGTTTTTTAGGTAAGCTGTGAATTGGCCAGGTTAACATGTACTCTGGAAAAAATGCTCACATTTCATGCCTTGCCTGAGTTGTCAAAACTCACTCAGTAAAACTCACATTTATTTAGTATTTATCATGCAATACCAAGGCAAAACTCAAACAAGGATGAGTTTTGTCTGAGTATTTACGTGAGTTGTCATAACTCATGACAGTAACACTCAGGCCCTTACTAGCAAAACTAAGCCTTACTAAGGTAATAATCATGTAATGCTAAGCCTGCCCTAAGGTAAAACTCATGCAAACTAAGGTGTAACTAACCCTTACCAATGTCAATACTCAGGAAATGCTAATGCAAGCAGAGCCTGGGGTTAGTTTTATTTCTCTGGCATTACCAATGCTAATACTAATATGATTACTAATGCAATACTAATGACCGTCACACATTGGGCATTACAGCAGATACTATGGTGAGACATAGATGTGTTAACGCTGCAATCTTCCCCACTGAAACACACCTTCCCAAATTTTGGTCATCATGCATCTATAGGTGCATGATGACCAACATTCCTAAACCTATCCATTACTTTTGTAAACTGTGGTTGTCAAAGTTGAAAATTCCGACATCTCATTTCAGTCAGCTAGTACCTCAACATTTAATTCCAATCATTAGTTATTCATAGATTTAGCCAGTAATAATATATTTAGCCAGAATCATCTATGTCATGTCAAAAATGTTGATGTCATGTCAAAAATCACATCACACAAAACTTACTAAGCCTATTGTATAGGTATGCTGAATGCTTGCCATTTATTATAGCATATTCAATTGCCTCTTGCAAACGCTAATGTGAACAATGTGACCAGTGAACAGTTACTTCTTCTGGAACAAACATTATCAGTTGTCTGCAGCTGATGAGTGAAATTGGTAGGAAAATGTCTGTTCATGCCAAGCTGCAGTTAAGAGTGGATGAATGCTGAACAAATATGGATATTGGGAGCAACACTGTGATGTAAGGCCAATGTAAGATACAGTTGAAGCTATGAGCGAGGACTTGAAGACAAGTGCCGCCATGGACCTGTGTGTTGAATGAGATCATCATTGAGTTTTCACCGAATTTAGGCAAATTGTGGAATTTTCAAGGCACTGTTGCTGACATCTATACTGACTGTTGATCAATAAAGCGTCAGTGTCTGAGTTTGTGTGTTTTGGTGGCGTGGCTGAACACATCAATTTGTTGTCAGTGAACTTCCTATTAGATAAGCCATCTGTCATCATGACATGTCATGACGTGTCATCATCTTAGCTTCTCATCTGTTTTATGTGCTGCCATCTATACACTGGACTGTTTCACACTAACCACAATTAGATCAGTAAATCCGCAATCGACACAATCGACAAACAATGCTTTGGCCGACCTCAAATGAAGATGCGGGCAATAGTCTCGACCCAGGGGGGTGTCATGGCTATCTCCGTAACGTGTCCACCCTGTCCCATGACGTCACGGTCCCATGACGTCACAGTCACGGTTTCCACCAATGGGGTGGCCGAATCGGGAGCGTTCGAGACCGGCACGGCCGCCATGTTTGTGTACAGGGGCGGGGCTTGACCTTATATGGGCATGGGCCTCCCACTCTTCGCATGCCTCGCTTTGACATCGCCTAGCGGCTCACCCTTGCAATTTAGGAGAAAATGTCCCAAAGGCGATCTCTAGAGGACGTTTCAATCTATCATTTAGTACTCAATTAAACCCTATGGCACCTAAGGTATGCAAATGGTAGGACGCGAAAGTAGGCCGATTTAACACTATTTGAATAGGGAGCGTGTGACGTCACGTGCCCGTGACATCACGCATTTCGCTGCCTACCCCGGACGGGTTTACCTAGTCTCTATGGCCTTGGTCTCGACCAGGGCAATAGAACACTGGGTACTCCAAAGTTTTTTTTAGTATATACTAAAAATATACTATAAAAACTAGAAAAAATACCAACAAATGAAGGTCACTACCAGATTTGGAATAATATACCAAATATGGATGCGCGACATTCGCGGCAAGTATGGCGTTCGTGTTTCAATCAAGAATAATACAGATTTGTACAGCCTTTGCATTCACTACCGTGCAGTGACATTCTTCGTCACCGACGGCAGTGTATTTATTGGTCCGCGTCTCGCTTTATTTCCAGTTTCTGGTTAGTTAGTGGATAATTTAATTATTTAATTTTTGTCAGCTCTGTGAGCAGTCATTGTCGTGTTAACAGCCTTGGAATTTGTGTCATTTTCTGGACTTTTTGGGTCCAAAGAATTTTGCTCTCTTCATATTTCATATTTCATATCAGGCCGCTCAATATTGTTTTCCCCGCAAGTTTGGTAAGACTTCGCTCGGCCTTCGGTCTCGCTCGTAATATACATCCTTGACACCTAACTGGCTGAATTTGGAGACACTGTGTTGAGATGATTTTGTATGTACTCATTGGTTATTTGCAGAACTTTGTACATACAAGTTATTGGTTCATGTCGTATTCTTCTGCATCCGGCTGTTGCGCTGAAGCGCCGGAGCCTGGTCAGCTCGGCGGCAACTGCTGTGTGTTGAATAGTGCAAGTTCGATCGGGTCTGCTGCCGTTGTACTGTGACTGGCGCATGTGAGGCCTTCTGCATTTATATTGTTGCTAAGCGTGGCGTTGGTCCAGTTCCTGGGGTGCTTGACTAGATATTAACTTGGTATGTATCTTAGGATGAGCAGTAGTCGGCTCAGCAGTAGCAGAAGAGGGCTCCTGTAGTCGGCTATCTGGGGCTTCCCCCGCACAAGCGTTGATGCCATGCAGTTTGTTTTCGCATTCTGTTGTGTATTTTCCTTGGTGTGAAACATGTGTTATATACAATATATGTGATTGATCTCATTATAAAGGCATTGCACGTGATTTTAAACATTGTCAGATCCAGAACGGTGGTTTCAGGCCTGGGGGATATAAAATATATGTGATTTATCTCATTATAAAGGCATTGCACATGATTTTAAATATTGGGATATCCAGAGCGGTGGTTATTTTTGCTCCGATTTCAGTTTTTTGTGGGGGGGGGGGGGGGGCGGGGCATGGCCGCCATGCCCCCTTCCCCTGGATCCGCTAGTGATTTTAAATATCACATTTGTATGTGCTCTGTTGTAGTATTTATATCCTGATCTAGTCATAAGCATGCTTGAATTTCATCCATATATATATATATATATATATATATATATAT
>JAXIVJ010001792.1:0-40000 GCA_036785665.1 Chirona hameri
CTCCGTCCTCGGGACCAACTGACCCGTACCCCGACACAGCAGCTATCAGTAACACTCCGTCCTCGGGACCAACTGACCCGTACCCCGACACAGCAGCTATCAGTAACACTCCGTCCTCGGGACCAACTGACCCGTACCCCGACACAGCAGCTATCAGTAACACTCCGTCCTCGGGACCAACTGACCCGTACCCCGACACAGCAGCTATCAGTAACACTCCGTCCTCGAGACCAACTGACCCGTACCCCGACACAGCAGCTATCAGTAACACTCCGTCCGCTGGACCAACTGACCCGTATCCCGACACAGCAGATATCAGTAACACTCCGTCCGCTGGACCAACTGACCCGTACCCCGACACAGCAGCTATCAGTAACACTCCGTCCTCGGGACCAACTGACCCGTACCCCGACACAGCAGCTATCAGTAACACTCCGTCCGCTGGACCAACTGACCCGTACCCCGACACAGCAGCTATCAGTAACACTCCGTCCGCTGGACCAACTGACCCGTACCCCGACACAGCAGCGATCAGTAACACTCCGTCCTCGGGACCAACTGACCCGTACCCCGACACAGCAGCTATCAGTAACACTCCGTCCTCGGGACCAACTGACCCGTACCCCGACACAGCAGCTATCAGTAACACTCCGTCCGCTGGACCAACTGACCCGTACCCCGACACAGCAGCGATCAGTAACACTCCGTCCTCGGGACCAACTGACCCGTACCCCGACACAGCAGCTATCAGTAACACTCCGTCCTCGGGACCAACTGACCCGTACCCCGACACAGCAGCTATCAGTAACACTCCGTCCGCTGGACCAACTGACCCGTACCCCGACACAGCAGCTATCAGTAACACTCCGTCCTCGGGACCAACTGACCCGTACCCCGACACAGCAGCTATCAGTAACACTCCGTCCTCGGGACCAACTGACCCGTACCCCGACACAGCAGCTATCAGTAACACTCCGTCCGCTGGACCAACTGGCCCGTACCCCGACACAGCAGCTATCATATCAGTAACACTCCGTCCTCGGGACCAACTGACCCGTACCCCGACACAGCAGCTATCATATCACTAACACTCCGTCCGTTGAACCAACTGACCCGTACCCCGACACAGCAGCTATCAGTAACACTCCGTCCTCGGGACCAACTGACCCGTACCTCGACACAGCAGCTATCAGTAACACTCCGTCCGCTGGACCAACTGACCCGTACCCCGACACAGCAGCTATCATATCAGTAACACTCCGTCCTCGGGACCAACTAACCCGTACCCCGACACAGCAGCTATCAGTAACACTCCGTCCGCTGGACCAACTGACCCGTACCCCGACACAGCAGCTATCATATCAGTAACACTCCGTCCTCGGGACCAACTAACCCGTACCCCGACACAGCAGCTATCAGTAACACTCCGTCCGCTGGACCAACTGACCCGTACCCCGACACAGCAGCTATCATATCAGTAACACTCCGTCCTCGGGACCAACTAACCCGTACCCCGACACAGCAGCTATCAGTAACACTCCGTCCTCGGGACCAACTGACCCGTACCCCGACACAGCAGCTATCAGTAACACTCCGTCCGCTGGACCAACTGACCCGTACCCCGACACAGCAGCTATCAGTAACACTCCGTCCTCGGGACCAACTGACCCGTACCCCAACACAGCAGCTATCAGTAACACTCCGTCCGCTGGACCAACTGACCCGTACCCCGACACAGCAGCTATCAGTAACACTCCGTCCGCTGGACCAACTAACCCGTACCCCGACACAGCAGCTATCAGTAACACTCCGTCCGCTGGACCAACTGACCCGTACCCCGACACAGCAGCTATCAGTAACACTCCGTCCTCGGGACCAACTGGCCCGTACCCCGACACAGCAGCTATCAGTAACACTCCGTCCTCGGGACCAACTGACCCGTACCCCGACACAGCAGCTATCAGTAACACTCCGTCCGCTGGACCAACTGACCAGTACCCCGACACAGCAGCTATCAGTAACACTCCGTCCGCTGGACCAACTGACCCGTACCCCGACACAGCAGCTATCATATCACTAACACTCCGTCCTCGGGACCAACTGACCCGTACCCCGACACAGCAGCTATCAGTAACACTCCGTCCTCGGGACCAACTGACCCGTACCCCGACACAGCAGCTATCAGTAACACTCCGTCCGCTGGACCAACTGACCCGTACCCCGACACAGCAGCTATCATATCACTAACACTCCGTCCTCGGGACCAACTGACCCGTACCCCGACACAGCAGCTATCAGTAACACTCCGTCCTCGGGACCAACTGACCCGTACCCCGACACAGCAGCTATCAGTAACACTCCGTCCTCGGGACCAACTGACCCGTACCCCGACACAGCAGCTAGTAATGCCACCCTGGCCGCCGGAAGAACGACTGACCTGGCGTCCATGTACACCTCCGCCGCCTCTCCGGGCTGCATCAGGCCGACCGCCATGTCCAGGCCTGTGATAACCTCGCCGTCTCCGAGGCCGAACGCCAGCCGCTCGGGGAGACCAGCGACCGGCCGACCGTCCTCGAAGCGCGCCGAGAGGTGCACCGTGACCAGCTGACTGCGCTGCGGCCGGGAGGAGCGGCCGCCGCTGCCGGCAGTCATCACCTGCCAGGGGACGAGAAGGGTCAGAGCCAGGTTAGAGCCAGGTCAGAGCCAGATCACCACGGCGGGGTCAGCGCGGTGTCACGGCGGTGTCACTGCGGTGTCACGGCGGTGTCACTGCGGTGTCACGGCGGTGTCACGGCGGTGTCACGGCGGTGTCACGGCGGGGTCACGGCGGGGTCACAGCGGTGTCACGGCGGTGTCACGGCGGTATCACGGCGGTGTCACGGCGGTGTCACGGCGAGGTCAGATGCACAGCCAGGACACAGTCAGGTCACAGTCAGGTCACAGTCAGGTCACAGTCAGGTCACAGTCAGGTCACAGTCAGGTCACAGTCAGGTCACAGTCAGGTCACAGTCAGGTCACAGTCAGGTCACAGTCAGGTCACAGTCAGGTCACAGTCAGGTCACAGTCAGGTCACAGTCAGGTCACAGTCAGGTCACAGTCAGGTCACAGTCAGGTCACAGTCAGGCCACAGTCAGGTCACAGTCAGGTCACAGTCAGGTCACAGTCAGGTCACAGTCAGGTCACAGTCAGGTCACAGTCAGGTCACAGTCAGGTCACAGTCAGGTCACAGTCAGGTCACAGTCAGGTCACAGTCAGGTCACAGTCAGGTCACAGTCAGGTCACAGTCAGGTCACAGTCAGGTCACAGTCAGGTCACAGTCAGGTCACAGTCAGGTCACACTCAGGTCACACTCAGGTCACAGTCAGGTCACAGTCAGGTCACAGTCAGGTCACAGTCAGGTCACAGTCAGGTCACAGTCAGGTCACAGTCAGGTCACAGTCAGGTCACAGTCAGGTCACAGTCAGGTCACAGTCAGGTCACAGTCAGGTCACAGTCAGGTCACAGTCAGGTCACAGTCAGGTCACAGTCAGGTCACAGTCAGGTCACAGTCAGGTCACAGTCAGGTCACAGTCAGGTCACAGTCAGGTCACAGTCAGGTCACAGTCAGGTCACAGTCAGGTCACAGTCAGGTCACAGTCAGGTCACAGTCAGGTCACAGTCAGGTCACAGTCAGGTCACAGTCAGGTCACAGTCAGGTCACAGTCAGGTCACAGTCAGGTCACAGTCAGGTCACAGTCAGGTCACAGTCAGGTCACAGTCAGGTCACAGTCAGGTCACAGTCAGGTCACAGTCAGGTCACAGTCAGGTCACAGTCAGGTCACAGTCAGGTCACAGTCAGGTCACAGTCAGGTCACAGTCAGGTCACAGTCAGGTCACAGTCAGGTCACAGTCAGGTCACAGTCAGGTCACAGTCAGGTCACAGTCAGGTCACAGTCAGGTCACAGTCAGGTCACAGTCAGGTCACAGTCAGGTCACAGTCAGGTCACAGTCAGGTCACAGTCAGGTCACAGTCAGGTCACAGTCAGGTCACAGTCAGGTCACAGTCAGGTCACAGTCAGGTCACAGTCAGGTCACAGTCAGGTCACAGTCAGGTCACAGTCAGGTCACAGTCAGGTCACAGTCAGGTCACAGTCAGGTCACAGTCAGGTCACAGTCAGGTCACAGTCAGGTCACAGTCAGGTCACAGTCAGGTCACAGTCAGGTCACAGTCAGGTCACAGTCAGGTCACAGTCAGGTCACAGTCAGGTCACAGTCAGGTCACAGTCACAGTGTCCTGAATTTCACAAATATGAGTGGAAAGCCACACCCAAATTAACTTTTTTGTCACGTCACTTGCCATCGAAACGACGTCACTAGCGATCGAGCTAAATAGTATTCAAATCAAAACTCGATACAAAAACATGATCTTCCTAGGTCCCTACATAGTCCTACCCATTTAAACAGTACATGTCATCCATACACCCCAACCAGCACCACACAAGCCGGCACCACAACACACTACCAGGCCGGAAAGCCAGTAGTGCCACATCGATTGTTGGGTTATTATCATACACATTTTAACCTCAATATCCACATCCTTCTGGAATAGTGACGTCCTCTCAGCATTCATCACACTCTGGCAAAAAACAATTTCAGGACACTGCACAGTCAGGTCAGTCAGGTCACAGTCAGGCCACACTAACAGCAACAGCAAATCCATTCAGGGATATTCAATGAAACAACATTGTCAATAATGAAGACAAGCAATCTTTCAGGTTCATAAGTCTGATTACAACAACAAAAAATTACTGAAATCAACTCAAGTCTTGAGCCAGAAAGAAATCATGGCAGGAGGATCTCCCATTTGATTTGAACAAAGTGAATAGCTCCATATAAATACACCATCAAAAAGTTAGCAAAGCTATCAACCCAAGCCAGCTGCTGACTGGCTACCCCAGTGGTACCTACCTTTTTCTTAAGCTGACCGTTGCCGACGACGTCGAGCCACCCATCATCGTCGGTGTCCGGATCCTTTTGCTGGAAGTCCAGCTTCCGCTGCAGGCTGGCCTCCTGTTTGGCCTTCTGCAGGGTGTCTGTCACCACTGAGCGGGCCAGCTGCTCCACGTCGGCCATCTCCGGGCCGCTCGGCTCCGCCATGGAGGCCGGAGCTGAGCACTGCCGCTCCGGCTCCGGCTCAGTATCACACCCAGAGTCGTCCTGCCCCGAGTCGGTCGGCGCCGCCGCCGCCGCCGCCGCCGCAGGTTCACCAGGGGAGGGGGCGACCGCAGGTGCAGGGGAGGGTGCGACCGCAGGTGCAGGGGAGGGTGCGACCGCAGGTGCAGGTACGTCTGGTTTGGCTGCCGCCGCAGGGGAGGGTGCAGCTGCAGGCGCTGGAGCCTCTGGCTTGGCAGCCGCCGCAGGGGAGGGTGCAGCTGCAGGCGCTGGAGCCTCTGGCTTGGCTGCCGCCGCAGGGGAGGGTGCAGCTGCAGGCGCTGGAGCCTCTGGCTCGACTGCCGCCGCAGGGGAGGGTGCAGCTGCAGGCGCTGGAGCCTCTGGCTCGACTGCCGCCGCAGGGGAGGGTGCAGCTGCAGGCGCTGGAGCCTCTGGCTTGGCTGCTGGTGCAGACTCAGGCACTGTCTCAGAAGAGGGCGAGGGCGAGGACTTGGGGGATGCATTGTCAGCAGCTGGTTTGCTGGATGCTAGTGTGGGCTCTGGTGTTGGCTTGTGCTCAGGTGAGCTGACTGCAGGGACAGGCTCAGGAGCAGGCTCAGATGACGACTTGTCTGCTGAATGGTCGCGTTTTGGCTGTGATTCTGATGAGGAACTATCAGATGGCAGATCTGGTTTTGCCTGAGGCTCTGGCGCTGCCTGACTACCCTCCATGTGATTGCTGGGTGATCCCGATGTAGGTTCTTGCTTCAGAACCTCAGGTTCTGGGTTTACTTCAGAGGGTTGTGCAGGTGCATCCCCAGAAGGATGTGATGCAACCGTCGGTGTGGGCTCTGCTTCTAAGGCATCTTGGGCTGATGGTGCCGATGATGATGATGGGCCGGACAGCTTTGTGGCATCTTCGGCAGGCTGTACTTCAGACATGGTACCTTTTCAAAATAGCCTGCTTCACTCTGAAAGGGAATTCAAACAGTAATAGTATACTGAGTTGCACTTAATTGTGATTTAACAAAGCAACAATGCATAACATCACCCATAAATTAAAGGATGCTAGAATAAATTATTAACACATATCATTTTGTGATAATTGTTTTAAGAGAAACATACGGTGGTCTCAGATTGGAAAAGTCAAGGATCAATGAAACAAATGAAACAGTATGCCCTAACATTCATTCACTTTCTTCATAATTTCAGAGAAACAGTTTGACCTACAAACTACCTATATTTACATATGCAGGCCCACGGGCTGTCATTTTTTACATAAAAACAACAGTGGTGTTTGAGAGATAGTTGGTTAAAACCTATGCTTAATGTTTAAAGTATGGATAAATACAATAAACATATTTGTATAATGCCTATGATTGAAAATGTGAACAACTGAACAAGTTACAATTAAACTGACAAATTACATTACAGCAAGATTGATCATTTTACTGTCTGTCTGTATCCATGGAAGCTAGATCATTTGCTGATCCTATGAAGTTACAACATTCAAAGTCCCTTAGCAGACTATTTGTATGGCAAGACGTGGCTTCACTTTCACCAGGTCCAATGGTCCATTAACCCTCGCCCTACGGGAGCTTTTTCACCTTCGCCCTACGGGGGGTCCTAAGACCCCCCCCCCCCCCCCTGTTAACTTCCAAACCAAGCCAGATAGAGCAACGCGGTAAGAACCAACATGTTGCCTGCCATGTTTGGAATCTAACGGTATGCATTTTTTTAGGTTTCAGGTCAACGAGTGACCTTCCAGGTCAAGTGAATGACCTCGATCGATCACGTCCAGAACAGCGATTTTGCTGTCAGAAAACCTCAAAATTAGAAATTGATAAATGTTAACAAAAAGGCATGTTCCTAGACCAGTTTTGCCTCAGAAATACAACAAAGGTAATTATTTATTCGTATTCGTGGTAAAAAAAAACAACAACAAAAAAGTGATTAAAAAAATGATGTCATGAGTTTCTTACACTTAGGGAGCCATCACTCAGTCAGAAATAGAGATATTGCTTTTAAATTTGGTTTGAGTATTATCCATACTCAGTTTTCTCACATATATTCAGTGTTTTAACATCTTTGAAAATTTGGATTTTGTGGTGATTTTTCCCCAAAAAAATCAGTTTTTGTTCATTTTAGGGGTCAAAAACCCAAAATTTTGCAAATCCCAGATTGCTAATTTAAAGAAAATAACATTTTATATCTTTGCTGAATTGCGTTTGCAATTTGCTTCAAAACTCTGTTTTCTACGATTTGTCAAATATTTATCGTTTTTCCAACAACATGACGTCATCAAAACGTCATTATTTCCCAAATTTCTCAACGAATTTCAACGAAATTGGTACAGCAAACGTATAATTGTTGTAACTCAGCTGCTGCAATTTTTTTAAAAAAAATGCGCCGCATATGTAACAAGTTATGAAAGAGAACCCCCAGGGGGGTCGTTTTAGGACCCCGTAGGGCGAGGGTTAAAGAGAATAAGTCACCTTGAAAGTTGTCTTGAAATTTAGCTATACAGGGTATTTCTAGCTGAAAAAAACGAATATGTCATTTGTTTGGACAATAAATGGATATCCGTCGAGAAATGGGCATGTTTCTCTTTTCTCCTTCATGGCCATACAAAACTTCATGACAATTTTGATGTCATGCATATGGTAGCTTGGATATGGAAACTATTGCACACAATAACGACGGACTTTAGGCATATATACACAGGCTGCTTGTAACTTAAACAACCATTGTGAGGACCCGAAACAAGTTGCGGAGAAATGAAACTTCTTCTAAAAGGGGCCCACTAGTCCTGTGTCGAAATTACTTAACGTAAGGAGCTAATTTTTCACACAACACATTTTTTTTATCTGCTCTACAAATCTGCTATCTCAGTTCAAAACCCCATGTTAAAAGTGAACTATTCCCCTTTAAAGGGAATGTTTCACCTTTCTGAAAGTTGTCAAATATATGCTGGGTGTAGTAAAAAATATGAAGTAAGTGCTGCTGAAAACGATGGTGATATTTTTTCTCTCGAAAAGTCACTTAACTTTATACAAATTAAGTTTTTGAATTTGGGCTGATGACGTCATTGTTTAGTTATAGATCGACGCTGATTGGCTGACAAAGTCGCTGTCAGCCAATTAGCGGCTGCACCAGCCTGGGTGCATTTTGCAAATGGTAAATTAAATTGCTTAAAACGGTTAAGTTTTGGGAAAAATTACCTTAATAATTTACATTTCAATAACGGCCAAAGATAATGGCTATCTCGGTTCAAAACCAATACAAAGTTGAAACATTCCCTTTAAAGGGAGTGTGCTACTGTTTTGGAATGCCAGAAACATTTGTCTTATGGCAAGAACTAAGAAGCTATTGGTTTGATTGTTAATTACGATAAACATATGGAGCCCCTTTAGTTTAATTTTCACTTATATTCGTTTTTACTTCGATATCGATAACACGATCGCCACTATAACCAGAGGGAAGATGTTATGTAAAACGGTGCACCTGAGACAATACGCAGTCCATACAATGTTAACAAATCGTTGAAAAACAAAATCAGTTGGAGACACAGTAGGGAAATACTCTAAAAATGGAGCGTTCCAAAAAAAGAGCTGGTGACGTCAGAGCCTGCCATAGACATACATGTAATTGATCTAAAATTAGAGTGCCTTTATGAACACTTTTTACAAAAACCACTTGCAATAAATTGTAGCAAAATGTCAGAAAACAAGGAAGCTATATAGGATACAAAAATGATCAACGATCATGTTTTTTTCCTGCGCAAGTCTTAAAAAAATCCAGATGCATATTGAAAATGTGTTTGGAATTGCAAACTTCCAAAAAGTGATGGGAACATTATGGCGTGCTTGGCCCAATCCACTCTAATTATTGAGTATGCATGCTGGCCAGCACTCTAATTTTGGATTATCAGCTCTATTTATTGAGCGTTTCAGCACCTGACAACGGCAGGTCAGTTGCTGGCACTAGGCCCAAATAATCAATTTGACGCATCAATATTTTGATCCAGCCTAATATAAATGGTATTGGGGAAAATGACTGATTTACAAACGGCAATTATGAAGCACTGGATATCAGTGATGGGATGAATGGCACATGAATCTGTGCATTGTGGCTCATAATACAGTTTCAGCCACCTAGATGTTCAATAATTATATTGGAAATTGATGCTTTGATGAAATTGATTGATGCTTTATAAGTGCATCAATTGTTTGATCCCTTGGCTCACCTGAATACATTTTTTGACTCAAATTCAAATCACATCAAAATATTGATGCAGTAACAGCATGGGTGATTTTTTTTTAAAAAATAACAAATACTTTTTCATAATAATTTCATGTAATTATATTCCAGAATAAGTTTTATTTACTTACAAAATATCAACTTAAAAATTTAAAAAGGATATCCTAAGAAAATGACAGAAACATATTAGATGTAATTTATCGCCACACGATGCGTCTCAATCTTTCATGAAACAAATACCAAAAACTTATGTAAACAGTTTGAGTTGTGACCGAGGTGGATGGAGTAATCGGTTGTGCATCAGATGGTGTAACTGTGTATGCTACTGTTACTAACCGAAGGTTACTCTCTCTCCACACAGAGGGCCACTGTCCTCTCGAGTGTCCAGTGCTAATGTGAAGGTTACTCTCTCTCCCCACAGAGGGCCACTGTCCACTCGAGTGTCCAGTGCTAATGTGAAAGTTATCTCTCTCCCCACAGAGGGCCACTGTCCTCTCGAGTGTCCAGTGCTAATGTGAAGGTTACTCTCTCTCCCCACAGAGGGCCACTGTCCACTCGAGTGTCCAGTGTTAATGTGAAAGTTATCTCTCTCCCCACAGAAGGCCACTGTCCACTCGAGTGTCCAGTGCTAATGTGAAAGTTATCTCTCTCCCCACAGAGGGCCACTGTCCTCTCGAGTGTCCAGTGCTAATGTGAAGGTTACTCTCTCTCCCCACAGAGGGCCACTGTCCACTCGAGTGTCCAGTCCTAATGTGAAAGTTATCTCTCTCCCCACAAAGGGCCACTGTCCACTCGAGTGTCCAGTGCTAATGTGAAAGTTATCTCTCTCCCCACAGAGGGCCACTGTCCTCTCGAGTGTCCAGTGCTAATGTGAAAGTTATCTCTCTCCCCACAGAGGGCCACTGTCCTCTCGAGTGTCCAGTGCTAATGTGGAAGTTATCTCTCTCCCCACAGAAGGCCACTGTCCACTCGAGTGTCCAGTGCTAATGTGAAAGTTATCTCTCTCCCCACAGAAGGCCACTGTCCACTCGAGTGTCCAGTGCTAATGTGAAAGTTATCTCTCTCCCCACAGAGGGTCACTGTCCACTCGAGTGTCCAGTGCTAATGTGAAAGTTATCTCTCTCCCCACAGAGGGTCACTGTCCACTCGAGTGTCCAGTGCTAATGTGAAGGTTACTCTCTCTCCCCACAGAGGGCCACTGTCCTCTCGAGTGTCCAGTGCTAATGTGGAAGTTATCTCTCTCCCCACAGAGGGCCACTGTCCACTCGAGTGTCCAGTGCTAATGTGAAAGTTATCTCTCTCCCCACAGAGGGCCACTGTCCTCTCGAGTGTCCAGTGCTAATGTGAAAGTTATCTCTCTCCCCACAGAGGGCCACTGTCCTCTCGAGTGTCCAGTGCTAATGTGGAAGTTATCTCTCTCCCCACAGAAGGCCACTGTCCACTCGAGTGTCCAGTGCTAATGTGAAAGTTATCTCTCTCCCCACAGAAGGCCACTGTCCACTCGAGTGTCCAGTGCTAATGTGAAAGTTATCTCTCTCCCCACAGAGGGTCACTGTCCACTCGAGTGTCCAGTGCTAATGTGAAAGTTATCTCTCTCCCCACAGAGGGTCACTGTCCACTCGAGTGTCCAGTGCTAATGTGAAAGTTATCTCTCTCCCCACAGAAGGCCACTGTCCACTTGAGTGTCCAGTGCTAATGTGAAAGTTATCTCTCTCCCCACAGAGGGTCACTGTCCACTCGAGTGTCCAGTGCTAATGGGAAGGTTATGATGTGTCACCGAGGACAAACCCTATAAGTAATTGATCAATGTCAGCACACTGTTGAACATTGCAAGGAGGGAGAGTGGCGACCTTGGGAAATCTGTGAATTGCGCTGTTACCCAGCATACCTGGAAAGAGTACGTTCCAACTTATCTAGTCATCTTGTGTTAATTTTGGTTGTCATGTCTGGTCATATCTTTTGTTACTATAATCATTAAGTAATTGGTCAACCTTTTGTACTTGATAGCTAATATGATGGTGTTGTTAAAGCAATTTAACCATGGCAGTTTGTCATTAGCAACTAACATTCCGCTGTGCTGCGCGGCGCCAGAGGCCGGACGTGCGCGGGGACCGCTCCTGCCCAGCTTCCCGCCGGCTCCCGTGTACCGCACGGGGTCGGCCGGCTGCGTGTCTGTGACCTCATCCGATTGAGAGTGACGACTGAGTGTTGAGCGAGAGAGACGCTTGAGTGTTGAGCGAGAAAGACGCCTGAGTGTTGAGTGAGCTGTGTGACTGAGTGTGTGACTTGAAGGAGCAAACATCGCTGCATCCGGAATGCATCCCGAACTGCTGGACTACCTGACGGTACTGGCGGTTGTCCGCCTGCTGGCGCTCGCTGCGGTGCCGGCCACGGGCCCTGTACGCGCCGCACCCACAGGACCCACAGGGAGTGCAGGTGCACCGGAGCACCACGATCAGCTGATCGAGCGGGTGTCGGTCACCCCACCGCCCCGACCCCGCTCCGCTGCTGTGGAATTCCCGGCTCCCACGCAGCCGGCGTCCCCGCCTGAGGCCACGGCCGGGCCTGACCGGCCGCCCGCCACCGACAGGGGCGCGCCCAGGCCCACCCGGCGAGGAGGGCGCAGCCGGCGGCGCGGGTCCAGGGGCGGACGAATCTGGAGGGTCGCCGCACGGTTGGATCAGCTGTACCTGGCTCAGTTGAACGTGCAGTCAGTGAAGCCCAAGCTGCTTGAACTGCGACACGACATCGCACAGCACGGCTATGATGTGGTAGTGCTGTGTGAGACCTGGCTCAAACCATCGACACACAGCAGACTCATACCAATACCCAGCTACCAGCTGCTGCGGAGGGACAGGGCTGACGGTAGAGGGTATGGTGGCGTTGCTGTGCTAGCAAAGGAGTCACTTGAGGTGACTGTGATGGACGGACCTGATCCGGTCACGGCAGGCTCCAACCTGGAGTCGCTGTGGGTCCAAATCCGTGCCGGCTGGCAAAAAGTGATGGTGTGTTCGCTCTACCGACCACCAGTTCAGACACAGTCCCGAGTCACCGCGGACATCGACAAACTGGAGCAGCAACTCCAGCACATCGTCACCCGCCACAGTGGACCAATCATTATATGCGGTGACATCAACATCAACACCAACAACAACGACGGCACCGCGGCCACTAGATTCAGGGAGTTTCTCACAGCATACTCCATGCAGCAGCACATCAGTGGTCCCACGTTCCGGTCATCTGGCTCCACCATTGACGTGATCTGTACAAGCCGTGGTGTTGAGCGGGCCGGCACGCTGCACTGCGACTATAGCCCACATAACTGGTCGCGTGCTTTAGTGTCGCTACCCCACTACCGACCAGTGCAGTGCTCACTGACGGGTAGGAGCTGGCGGAAACTGGACGTGACAGAGCTGAATTGCAACCTACAAAACGTGGACTGGAGCGCTGTGTACAACAGTGTCGATCCTGAAGAGCAGTGGGACTATTTTCTAGCGGTGACACTCCCTATTATAGACAGCTTAGCCCCTGTCAGACGCCAAACGGTGCGCAACCCAACAGCGCCCCCAGTGACAGAAGCCACTAAAGACCTGATGACTCGGCGGCGCGCAGCGCTCCGTGCCTCTGATCGTGACCTGTACAAGGACTTGAATCGGCAGGTCAGGTCGGCTGTCCGCCGTGACACGCGGGAGGAGATCGATCAACGCATATGGGAGGGCGGACCAAGCTCCCTGTGGCGCAGTGTTCGGCCCGTTATATCGGGAAAACGGCCGGCCAGGTCTTCTCCTGACGCGGACGCGGATACCATGGATGAGAGAACGACTTTATCCATGCGGATACCATGAACCAGTACTTCGCCAGTATTGGTACCGCCACCGCTCGACAGGTGGACTCCTCAGCCCCGGAGCTGGCGGTGCGCCTGCCACGCGTGGCCACCGACCGGTTCCAGGTGTCGCCGGTTACACCGGGGCAACTGCGGCGCGTCATAGCCCGGATGCGGAACAGTACATCGTGTGGTGCCGACGGTTTATGTGTACGTTTCCTTAAGCAGTGTATGGATTCCGTTTGTCTAGTCATCACCCATATTGTGAATTCTAGCCTGACCAGTAATGTCGTCCCGGACTCATGGAAACTGGCTTTGGTGCATACCTAACCTCCGTTCGTAAACCTCCGTTCCTGGTGGAGCGCAGGACTTGTATTTGAAACCGAAGGTCGGCCGCGCAGCGGCCGACCCGTAAATTTGTATTGTTTATCAAAACTATATGCATACTCTCTGAGTCAGAGTCCTGACGTCACGCGAATGTAAACAATGGTTCAGCCAATCAGATTCGAAAGTAGTCGCGTAAAGATAGACTCGCATTGGAAATGTGCCAACCGGCGGCCGGCGATCCCTTGCTAGCACCAGCTGCAAGCTGATTGGCTGATGGTATAGCCTCTGCCCGGGCTAAAACCAGTACAACATTCTTTCGCCAGCACTGCATTCCTTCGCCAAAAACTCAAATATATTCGGCTGGAGAGTTTTATTGGTCAAGAAAACTTGCAGATAGGGGTTTCCCAACACAGGCTACAAAACTGCAATCTCAGTTTAAAACTAATGTTGAAGGTGAACTATTTCCTTTAAATAGTGCCTATGACAAACTCCGCCCACTTTGCATACAAAAATGATGTCCATAAATTTATTTTTTGGACCTATTGCCAACAACTGAGGTAATCCAAAAATAGAGTAAGGATCTAGACTGTTTCCTGCCAGTGACATATTCATAAATTTAATGTGACCCAAGTTTAAGCAAAGTTTGAAGTTTTTTTTTCTTGACATACATGTCCTCTATGGGTCGTCAAGTGGTCGCAACTCACCTGTTCAACTCACCTGTTGGGTTTCTTTGCTCATTACCCTGGTGGTGGAGAGGATAACGTAGGAAGGAAACCGTGTTGAAGAGACATGCCAACCCCTGCACAGGACAAGAATCTCACATTTGGATGGGACAGGGATGTAAAGGGCTGGAAGATTATGTCTGCTTGGTGTTATTAATTGAGCAGGTCATAAAAATAACTGTTGTGGAGTAGTAACTTAACGAAAATTGGTGCCAATGGATGCCGAAATGCGTTCAACAGAGAATACCTTGAGGTCCTAAATACAACAAATACAACAAATGTGTAAACAAATGTGTAAACAATGTGGACATATACATCGCAGCATGTGACTACACAATGAGATTGGTGCAGGATAACTACTGAATCCACCTTAGTTGAAGATGTAAACGAAGAGAGCAATTCAAGAAAATGAGATAGAAAATGCAATGGGCAATGACAGGAATGGGTGAATTGGGAGGAATGAAGAAACTAGGGCAGAAAATATGACTGGTGGATAGGAGTCCCTGGTGCTTCTAACCCTGCCCTAGCTTGTTAAGGACAGGGCGCATACCAAGGGTGGAGTGGATATAAAATGTATGTATACTGGAATAAATGGTATAATGCAGATTGTCTGTTTGACCTATCCAATCTAGTGCAGATAATAAAATAGTCGGTTGGCTAGGTAGGTTTTTAGAGCGGACTTGAACGCAGTGCTACGCAATAGCCGTTTAAAAATACCTTATTTTCGCGACCGATTACAATGCATTAAAATATAAAATTAGAGTGCTCTATTTTTAGAGTATTTCACTACTGCGTCTCCAACTGAAATGGCTGTTGAGGCTACGCTAGTAATACGGAATACCCCAACGCTTTTTCTTCTTCATTTTTTGGTATTGGTATCGCAGGCGTCACATGAGCTTCCATATGTAACCGGTGAAATATCTCTATTTCTCACCTCTGAGATTTCCGGATGATTTCAGGAGATTTCTGGATATCAGATATTTCTCTACATTAATGGGACAGAGGCCCGAGGCGTCTTCAGGAAACGATGGGGGGGGGGCAGAGGCGTTCTCAGGAAGCAGTGATGGTAACACAGAGGCGTCTTCAGGCAACGATGGAGGGAGGGGGGGGGGGGAGGAGCAGAGGCGTTCTCAGGGAGCAGTGATGGTGACACAGAGTCTGAGTAGGTTTCATCCTGATCAGACTTAATGGCTACGAGCTGTAGGCTGACCCGATCAGACTTAATGGCTACAAGCTGTAGGCCGACCCAATCAGACTTAATGGCTATGAGCTGTAGGCCGACCCGTTCGGACCTAATGGCGGGGTTAGGTTAGGTTAGATTAGGTTAGTTTAGTTTCATTACCGATAGGAATTAATGAAACTAAACTAACCTAATCTAACCTAACCCCGCCATTAGGTCTGATCGGGTCGGCCTACAGCTCGGTCATTAAGTCTGATCGGGTCAGCCTACAGCTTGTAGCCATTAGGTCCAATCAGGTCGGCCTACATCTTGTAGCCATTAAGTCTGATCGGGACGAAACCTACTCAGACTATGTGCCACCATCACTGCTCCCGGAGAACACCTCTGCCCCTGCCCCCTCCATCGTTGCCTGAAGACGCCTCTGTTACCATCACTGCTCCGAGAACGCCTCTGCCCCCCCCCCCCCACCGTTGCCTGCAGACGCCTCTGGCCTCTGTCCCATTAATGTAGAGAAATATCTGATATCATCCGGAAATCTCCTGAAATCTCTGAGGTGAGAAATAGAGATATTTCATTGGTTACATATGGAAGCTCGTGTGACGCCTGCGATACCAATACCCATTTTTTAATGCTGAAATAAGGGCACCCTCAAAGTATAGTGGACCAAATCCGTCGAGTTTTCAGATTTGGGTATAGGTAGGGGCACCACTGCAATTGATCACCCTTTGAAGATTTTCTGGATCCGCCCTTAAATGAGTACGCCTTTCAAAAACGAACCACTTACCAATTCCCAACCCCGGCCTCTCCCACACACTCTTACGAGACACAAAGCTGCTCACGAAAAAATCCTCGACGAAAAAAAAGGGCAGACGAAAATCTGTCCGGGTACGTCCATAGTACTTATATCAATGAGTAGGTTCAAGTTTGGCGACTGCCATGCCTACGTCACGACTGGTTCAAGCTAGAATAAATTAACTATATTACCATATAACTATTTCTGGTAAGCTTTTTGGAATAGCTCTCATTTTCTTCTAGAATTTCAACTATATAGTAGGATATGGTAATCACATCGGAAAATATCTGAATAAAAAGCGAGATGTATTTAATACAATTTTATATGTATTTGAATGAAAATAATATTTTAATTCCATTGATACATCAATTTTATTGGAAAACACCTATAAACACCATGTTAACGATATATTACAATTAGTCAGCTGTAACAGAGTTTGCATTCAGGCCGGATATTATGAAGCACCAGGCCGCCGCCGGGCCGGCCAGCCAGGCGGCGGCGGCCGACCGGGCCCGCGGCGGTACAGTCTCTGGCAAGGCGTCACGGCGGTTCTCACCCACTTGCGGCCGGCGCGGCGGCGGTGTACAGCCCCTGACAGCGCACCTCCCGCTGCGGCGCGCCGTGTGGGCGGAATATGCCTCCACTCGATCGAGAATTGTGAACGATTGGAGTGTCTCCAGTAAAATCGGAGGCTATTCCAGGAATCTTGAAGACACGAGCTTCCCATTGAGCATAAATACTTGTATACATCTCTCTTAGATGACAAATTAAAGGGGGGCAACTACCAAGCATCTTTGCTTTGCCTTAACACTGTGGAGCGGGATTCGACTGCCATGGTGATGTCACGGCTACCAAACAACTTGCGTCCCCCCCCCCCCCCCGGTCTGTACTCGTCCTTTCACGGGCTAGCACTATCAGCTGGAGTTGTTGCAGCAGTTGGCCGCCAAGAACCGCTAGTGAGCCAGGGTGTTATGACGTCGCAAGCAAATGGTACCAGTTAAATATTTAACGCTAAATATTTATTTATTTATAAACCAATCAATATTTAGTGGTACCATTTTCTTGCAACGTCATAACACCCTGGCTCACTAGCGGACCCTGGCGGCCAACTGCTGCAACAACTCCAGCTGATAGTGCTCGGGAAGGGGCGCAAGTTGTTTGGTAGCCGTGACATCACCATGGCAGTCGAATCCCACTCCACAAAACCCGCAATGCAAAGTGGCTTGACAGTTACCCCCCCTTTACATTGTTATCTAAGAGAGATGGATACAAGTATTTATTATCAATGGGAAGCACGTTTTTTCAAGATTCCTGGAATATCCTCCCATTTTACCTGAGACACTTCAATCATTCACAATTATCGGTCGAATGGAGGCATGTTCTGCCCACACGGCGCGCCGGAGCGGGGGTCCGCTGTCAGGGTCCGCTGCCGCCGCGCCGGCCGCAAGTTGGTGAGAACCGTTAGGACGCCTTGCCAGAGACTGTACCGCCGCGGGGCCGACCGGCCGCCGCCGCTGGCTGGCCGGCCCGGCGGCTGCCTGGTGCGTCGAAATTTCCGGCCTGAATGCAAACTCTGTTACAGCCGACTAATTGTGATGTATCGTTAAAATGGTGTTTATAGGCATTTTTCCAATACAATTTCTGTGCCAATGAACTTTAAATATTATTTTCATTTGAATACAAACAAAATTGTATAAAAAATATGTATTTTCTATTCAGATATTTTCCGATGTGATTACCATATCCTACTATATAGTTGAAATTATAGAAGAAAATGGGAACTATTCCAAAAGACATACCAGAAATAGTTATATGTTAACATAATTAGTTTATTCTAGTTTGAACCAGGCGTGACGGAGCCAGACTCGTCAATGATTCAATGTGAATCGACTACTTTTGATTGAATCATTCTTATTTCAAATGAATGACTCATGAATCGATTCATCTCATGCGCAAACCAGTTGTGAGTCACTGATTGAATCATTCATACATAAAAGACATAAAGACATAAAGACATAAAGACATAAAAGAAAAGTGCAACAAAGAGCCTCTTGGGCCCATCCGAGGTTGCACCCCCCCCCCCCCCCCCTCCACCAGTCTCGCCCCTTCAAATCACCTTACTCTACCTGCATAAAAGAAGGCTAATCCCACAAGTATTTATGAACTAATCCCTTCTCTGTAAAGTATTTATCTAATCTAATTTTGAAGGAAGCAAGTGTCACTGCATCAGCGACATCCCCTGGTAGCATATTCCAATGTCCTACAACCCTTCTACTGAAAAATGACTGTCGTAGCCTAGTCCTACTTTGTTTCATAATGAGTTTATGCTGATGACCTCTACCTCGATTTTCCCTATTGAACTCAAACATACCCTTTAAATATCCAGAATGCTGACTATTTACAAATTTGAAGACTTCAATTAGATCTCCTCTTAGCCTTCTATATCTAAGTGAAAACATACCCAATTTCTTTAATCTATCTTCATAAGGTAAACTACCAAGACAATTAACCATTTTTGTTGCCCTTTTTTGAACTCTTTCTAACAACCAGCAATCTTTCTCATATGTTGGAGACCAGGCTTGTACACAATACTCCAAATGTGGTCTAACGTATGCACAATACAGTTTTGTTATTACCTTTTCACTCTTGTAGGAAACATTTCTGTTAATGGCCCCTAGCATTCTAAGTGCCTTTTTCCTAGCTTCTACAACCTGGTCTGACGCTGATAGTCTATTGTTTACCACGACACCTAAATCTCTTTCCTTTTCAATCTGCTCCATTTTCTGCCCACCCATTTCATACCTATGTTTACTGCTAACCCGTCCAGCGTGCATAATCTTACATTTACTCAAATTGAATTTCATCTGCCATGCTTCAGACCACTCAACTAGCTTGTCCAGATCTGATTGAAAAACATCCTGATCATGTTTTCCTCTAATAATCCTGACAACTTTTAGATCGTCTGCAAATTTCAAGACTTTGCTGTCTATACTGTTCTCAATTGCATTCACAAATATTATAAAAAGCAATGGGCCCAGGACTGGGCCCTGTGGAACCCCACTGAGAACCTCCTTCCATTGTGATTGGCACCCATTCAATATAACCCTTTGCTGGCGTCCTGAAAGCCACGTTTCTATCCAATCCAGAATCTTGCCCCTGATCCAATGAATTTTAAGTTGCAACCCCAGTCTTGTATGGGGGACTTTGTCAAATGCTTTACTGAAATCAAGAAAAGCTACATCTAGCTGTTTACCCTGATCAAAGCTATCTGTTGCAACATCCAAAAACTCCAGAAGATTAGTTAAACAAGAACGGCCCTTCCTAAAGCCATGCTGTGTATCCTTGATGAGTTCATTTTGCTCCAAGAATTCAACAATCTTATCTTTGATGATTGATTCAAGCACCTTGCAGACTAATGAGGTCAGACTAACTGGTCTATAGTTTTCCTCTTTACTTCTATCTCCCTTTTTATGAATAGGAACAACATTTGCTCTTTTCCAATCAAGTGGAATTTTACTATCTGCAAGTGATTTAGAAAATATTATGGCTAATGGAACCGACAACTCCCTTTCAGATTCTCTTAAAAGTCTAGCATGGATTTCATCAGGTCCTTCTGCCTTGTTAGGCCTTACTTTCTTTAGATATTCTAGAACAAGTTCACTACTTATGCCACCTAGCTCTCCTATAGTCTCCTCTGTCTCTAGCTCAGGCTGAAGTGCTGCAATACTACTCTGGTCCTCGATAGTAAAGACAGATTGAAACTGATCATTAAGCACTTCAACCATTTCACTGTCCTTGCTAACTAACACATCATCTACCTTAAATGGACTTATATTTTTGGAAACTGTACTTAACTTATAAAAACTGAAGAACTTCTTACTATCTGCATTACAATGTCTAGCTAAATCAAGTTCCTTTGCCCTTTTAGCTGCTCTGACCTTTTTCTTAACTGAATTTCTTGCATTCTGGCAGGCCTTCTGATTTATATCTAGTGAAGATCCCTTCAAAATGCCAAATGCACTTCTTTTAGCTTGTATAGCACTCCTTACTTCTGGGGTAAGCCAAACTGGATTGCCCTTGGTTCTGTTACGTTTGTGCCTGAGGGGTATATGCCGATTTTGAATTTGGCTTAATCTAGCTTTGAAAACATTCCAGGCCTCACATGCATCTAAACCTGCCAACTCAACATTCCATTTTATCTGTGCGAGGTCATTTCTAATACCATCAAAATCAGCCCGGCTGAAGTTTGGAACCATAATAAGGTTATCTTTGGGCCTCATTTCTGATGAGATATTGAATTTAACCATATTGTGATCACTGGTTCCTAGACCTGCACAAATACTTATGTCACTAACTAGATCACTGTTGTCTGAGAATACAAGGTCTAGAATGGAGCAATGTCTGGTTGGCTCTGTTACAAACTGATGCATGAAAAGCTCCTCTTCAAAGATTTGCCTATACAACCTACACTCATTTGTTTCCTCTGCTATACTTTCGTATCCTCTTAAGTTAAAATCTCCCATAATAAGACACTGAGCCCGAAAGTTCCTACGTATTTCCTCACAATACAGAGAAAATAGGCTGATTGAATCATTCATTGCTCAAAGAATCATTCTTTTTTGGTTGAACAGCATAAACTGTCCACAAAATATGCCAGCGGCCCAGCACTCATCTGTGCCCTGTGGACAAACCAGGCACTTAATGGCCAATTATATAAGCTCTGTGTCCTGAGCTGTAGCCTGTAATTCATCTATGTGTAAAGAAAGTGAGGCTTTGTGTCCAATGCCAGTGGGCACAAAGCCACTGTTCAATCAGCCCTAACTAGGTGAATACCTTGGAACTGGTAGGGTTAGGGGTAGGTACCTAAATACTTAGAAAAGGTAACTAACTCATACTTTGGTTCATAAACCACACAGTACACGCACACCTTTTTCACACAAAAAATGATCAAAAGGTACCCACCTTTTCCTAATTTCTAGGCTATACCATATCAAAAACTAAATCATAAACAAGCATTGCATGACCTCCGCATGTCCCAAATATCACTCTCGCGTCGGCGCCGCTTTATTCCACATCATGCTTTATACAAAATAGTACCTAATACAAAATCAAAATAAATGTTCTATTCGCTTAAAAAAGTGAAACGTAAAGTCATTAATGCTTTTGGAACTTGGAATTTGCAATTATAATAAATATTATAAAATCATTTTATAATCAAAATAAGCAACACGCGTGTCCAATTGGCTCACATTCACTTCTTTTTTTCACTCAATTTCATTTCATTTTTTCATTGGCTTCAAAATTGGTACACAGATAGACCACGACCTAGTGATCATTCTGGTAAAATCTTAGTCGCACATTTAAAATCAAAGGAGTTAGAGCAGGTCATATGTTTAAGGTCAAACAGCAGACTATTCTGATGCGCATGAAAATTGGCACGCAGGTAGAGCATGACCTCCCTATCACGCTCATAAAACCTTAAGAGTCGCACATTCAAAATCAAAGGAGTTGACACTTCCCTTTAATGTTGAGTGATTGAATCAAGATTGAATCATTCATTATGGTAATGTTGAGTGATTGAATCATGATTGAATCATTCATTATGGTAATGTTGAGTGATTGAATCATGATTGAATCATTCATTATGGTAATGTTGAGTGATTGAATCATGATTTAATCATTCATTATGGTCCGTGAATCACTGTGAATCGATTCATGACAAATATGAATCATTGACAAGTCTGGACGGAGCCATGGCAGGCGCCAAACTTGAACCTACTCATATAGATATACTTGATACTTGATAGTGCCAAGCCCTTTCCTTTCACGCAAGGCCGTATAAGAGGACAAAATCCTTTCAATTTCTCAATTTAAGCGTTTAGCTTTTAGTGTGTTGAGAAAATAATTTGTTTATACTTTGCCTTAATTTTGTTAAAAAAAATATTTAGCAAAAGAAACATTTTTGTTTTATTAATTTCTTTGTCCTCTTGGAAAATGTTTCGTTTATGATGCGCCACCCATGTAGACGAGCAACAAAACACAGTACATTTTTGACGATTGCATCGTGGCCAAGGCCGTATAAGAGAGGTAGAGTCATCCGGGGATTTTAGCGCCCCAATCGCAAACATTAGCGTGACGTCACTGGTCCTTTGGTCAGACTCGGCTGTCCCCGCACGGGGCTCGGTTCGGTGCGAATATTTCGAACGGGATACGGATAGTTGCGCCTAAGGTACGATCCTATTTAAGATTACGTTTACCGCCGATAATTTCCCTCCCTTAATTGATGCTGAGGGGTGAGACGGCCATCGCTGCCCCGGTCTGGCTGAGGAGTGAGACGCTGCTCCAGTCCGGCTGAGGGGAAGAGAGAGACACGGCCATACGCTGCCCCGGTCTGGCTGAGGGTGAGACGGCCATACGCTGACTCTGTCTGACTGAGGGGTGAGACAGATATACGCTGCCCCGGTCTGGCTGAGGGGTGAGACGGCCATAGCTGCCCCGGTCTGGCTGAAGGGGATACGGTCATACGCTGCCTTGGTCTGGCTGAGGGCGAGACGGCCATACGCTGCCCCGGTCTGACTGAGGGGTGAGACGGCTATACGCTGCCCCGGTCTGGCTGAGGGGTGAGACGTCTATACGCTGCCCCGGTTCGGGCTGGGAGGAGGAGGAGACGGCCATACGCTGCCGCGGTCTGGCTGAGGGGCGAGACGGCATACGCTGCAGGTCTGACTGAGGGGTGAAACGGCCATACGTTGCCCCGGTCTGGCTGAGTGGCGAGACGGGCATACGCTGCACCGGTCTGGCTGAGACGGCCACACGCTGCCCCGGTCTGGCTTAGGGGCGATAAATGGCATTGTTTTGGCTTAATGTTCAAGATATGCTTAAAAAACTTTAAAAAACAAAATATTTCAAAAATATATACTTTTTTTCATAGACCTTACTACCTAACTTACTTATCTAACGGCGACGACTTCAAATTGCCGCTCGTCAACACCCAACAAAAGACCGACTTGGCTGTCGCCGCACGCAACTCGATGCAGTGCGAATATTTCGAATGGGATACGGATAGTTGCGCCAAGGTACGATCCTATTTAAAGGAAATAGTTCACCTTCGGAAATTTTCAAAACACGATTTTATTATATTTTTAATACAGTTTCTTTTTTTATTTTCAAAAATGGTCCTACATCGCGCCAATTCAGGACAGAAGGTTGTAAATTATTAATGTTATGGTGTGCGTTATTGGTCTGCGCATGCTCAGACCAGTGCTGGCACTCTCAGACGGTACGGTATATCATATATGCGCCGCATTCCTTCGCCAAAAATTCAAATATCTTCGGCTGGAGAGTCTTTTCAGCCAAGAAAAGTTGCAGATAAGGATTTCTCAACATGGGCTACAAAACTGCTATATCAGTTAAAAATCCCATGTTGAAGGTGAACTATTTCCTTTAAGATTTGTTTACCACGGATAATTATCCCTCCCTTAAAGGAAATAGTTCACCTTCGGGAAATTTTCCAGAACACGATTTTATTATATTTTTAATACAGTTTCTTTTTTTTATTGTCAAAAATCGTCCTACATCGCGCCAATTCAGGACAGAAGGTCGTAAATTATTAATGTTATGGTGTGCATTTTTGGTCTGCGCATGCTCCATGGCAGTGCTGGCACTTTCAGACGGTACGGTACATCATATATGCGCCGTATTCCTTCGCCAAAAAGTCAAATACCTTCGGCTGGAGAGTCTTTTCAGCCAATAAAAGTTCCAGATAAGGATTTCTCAACACGGGCTACAAAACTGCTATTTCAGTTCAAAACCCATGTTGAAGGTGAACTATTTCCTTTAAAGGAAATAGTTCACCTTCGGGAAATTTTTCAGAACACGATTTTATTATATTTTTTTAATACAGTTTCTTTTTTATTTTCAAAAATGGTCCTACATCGCGCCAATTCAGGACAGAAGGTCGTAAATTATTAATGTTATGGTGTGCGTTATTGGTCTGCGCATGCTCCATGGCAGTGCTGGCACTTTCAGACGGTACGGTACATCATATATGCGCCGTATTCCTTCGCCAAAAAGTCAAATATCTTCGGCTGGGGAGTCTTTTCAGCCAATACAAGTTACATATAAGGATTTCTCAACACGGGCTACAAAACTGCTATTTCAGTTCAAAACCCATGTTGAAGGTGAACTATTTCCTTTAAAGGAAATAGTTCACCTTCAACATGGGATTTTGAACTGAAATAGCAGTTTTGTAGCCCGTGTTGAGAAATCCTTATCTGCAACTTTTCTTGGCTGAAAAGACTCTCCAGCCGAAGATATTTGACTTTTTGGCGAAGGAATGCGGCGCATATATGATATACCGTACCGTCTGAGAGTGCCAGCACTACCAGGGCGCATGCGCAGACCAATAACCCACACCATAACATTAATAATTTACGACCTTCTGTCCTGAATTGGCGCGATGTAGGACCATTTTTAAACAGAAAAAAAGAAACTGTATTAAAAAATATAATAAAATCGTGTTCTGAAGAGAAAAAATCCGAAGGTGAACTATTTCCTTTAATTCATGCTGATGGGGAGGAAGACGGTCATACGCTGCCCGGTTGGTGTGAGGGGCGACTGGCTAGACGGCCATACACTGCACCGGTCTGACTGAGGGGTGAGACCAGGGTGATAGAGGACGGTGAGACGGCCATACGTTGCCCCGGTCCGGCTGATGGAGGAGACGGCCATACGTTGTACCTGGAAATGTTGCAAATGGCATTGTTTTGGCTCAAGATATGCTTTAAAAAACTTAAAAAACAAGATATTTCCAAATATAGCCTTGCAACATAACTTACTCATCTAACGGCGACGATTTCAAATTGCCGTTCTCGACAACACCCGTCAAAAACCGCAACACGCTCGAAAGCGCAGCTGCGGCGACGGTGCTGGCCACGATGGACCAGAGCACCAGTGACGTCGTCGCTAATACTTAGATGCTCGGCAGCCGATACATGGGGAATCCCGGGATGACACCCCCCTGGCATTGCCGTTGTGGTTGTGCCAGATGTGCGCTGCGCAGTGTGTTTAGTGGAAAGGAAGCCAAGAGGGTCTGAGTTGTGGTTTATTATTCACGACATCGTTGAACTTGCGCTACGTTAAAAGGAGAAGATAACTAAGGTAATGATGTGACCTCAATTGTTATGTTTAAATGCATGTCACCTGCGCCAATTGGTGAAAGGGACTGCGCCAAGCCCTGCCACTGACAGGCGAGTCATACTTACTTATACTTATAAAGTGCGGAATTTAGAAAGGCCACTTGGCCTCACGGATCCGAACGATACCGATCAGTCGTTGATGTGGATGGTGAACATGTCATGTGCCCAATGTTTGTCAAGTCTAGCTTTGAAAGCGTTGATGCTGGGGGCGTTGATCACTGAGGGCGGCAGCACGTTCCACTGGTTGATCATGTGCATGCTGAAAGCGTCCCATCGAACCTGGGAAACTGCCCTGGGCTTCTGCAGCTTCCACTGGTGGCCACTGGTGGCACCAGTAGTTGCAGCGGTGAAGAACTTTGGGTAACAGTGGGGCTGGCGTCACCGATCGGGGCTGACGTCACTCTCGCGGCCAGGCAATCAAATCAAGGTTCAGGTTACTATCACCGTTGTTGGTCTGGAGTCATGGGGAAGCTTAATGACGTCACCAGATACGAGCGAATCTTAGGCCGCCCGATTGAATAGCTACAACCGGTAGGCCGAACCGATCAGAATTAATTAAACTTAACTACCCTAATCTAACCTAACCTAACCCCGCCATTAGGTCCGATTGGGTCGGCCTACAGCTCGTAGCCATTAAGTCCGATCGGGTCGGCCTACAGCTCTTAGTCATTAAGTCTGATCGGGTCGGCCTACAGCTCGTAGCCATTAAGTCTGATCGGGTCGGCCTACAGCTCGTAGCCATTAAGTCTGATCGCGACGAAGCCTACTGCTCATAGCCATTAAGTCCAATCAGGTCCGCCTAAGATTCGCTCGTAGCCAGAATCTGGTGACGTCATTAAGCTTCCCCATGACTCCAGACTAACAACGGTGATGGTAACCTGAACCTTGATTTGATTGCCCAGCCGCGAGGGTGATGCCAGCCCCGGACGGTGACGCCAGCCCCACCGTTACCAAACTTTGTTGCATCGACGTCAACTCCCCGCAGCAGAACCTGATACACTGTGATCATATCTCGACAGCGGCGACGATGATACAGCGACAGCAGTTAGAGGACCTGTAGTCTCTCCATGTACGGGCGGTCATGGATGCTGGCGACCAGGCTTGTGGCTCGCCTCTGCACACGCTCAATGCGCTTCTGGTCTTTCTGGTTAGAGGGTCCCCAAACCGTATTGGCATATTCTAGATGACGTTGAACCATCGCCCGGAACAGCAACAGCAGGGTGGTTTTGTTGATGACTCTGAAGGATCGACGGATGACCGCCAAGATGTGTGACGCCTTGGAGATGGCTGCAGCCGCCTGCTCTTGGAACTTCAGATGACAGTCCACATGCACACCCAGGTCCTTTTCTACTGATGTCTGGATCAGCTGGACGTCCCACATGTGGTACATGTGGTTGACGTTGCATCTTCCAAGGTGCAGGGCCTTGCACTTCTTGCAGTTGAAGGGAAGCTGCCACCATTCTGACCACCCTGTGAAGGCGTCCAGGTCTCTCTGGAGAACTTGGATATCTGAGGCCTGGCTGACGCTCCTGTAAATCTTTGTATCGTCTGCGAACATCTTGACGGATGACAGCACCTCTCCCTGCAGGTCGTTGACGAAAACGGCGAAGAACAGCGGCCCGAACACGGTTCCCTGCTGAACACCACTGCTAACCGCTGCCCAGTCTGATCTGGAGCCATTGACAGTCACCCGCTGTTGTTCGCCCGGTCAGGAACGCTTCCACCCAGTTTAGAAGCTTTCCGCCCCAGGAGTGCAGTTTGAGGAGACGCTGATAAGGCACAGAGTTGAACGCTTTACTAAAATCTAAGTAGATCGCGTCAACTGGATCACCTTGTTCAAGCATGCTGGTCCCCTCATCCATGGTTTCGAGGAGCTGGGTGCAGCAGGATCCCTTCCGCCTAAACCCATGCTGTGCACCACTCAGCTGCTCCGTTCGGGTAAGGTGATCCATCAGTTGGTCACAAATCAGCGACTCGAGGACCTTGCATGGAACCGCTGTCAGTATCACAGGTCTATAGTTGGTGGGACATTGCTTGGGGCCCTTCTTGACTATAGTGACGATCTCGTTCATGCTCCATTGAGTCATTGTGGAGATTTTAACCTAGTGCTCAAGATGTTGGAAAAACTGAACAATGCCGCGAAACGTTGACAATGTTCGTCAGCTGATATAGGCTGATAGGGCAAGCTGGCGGCACTAGTTTATGATAAAGGCGAGCTTCGAGTAACGAGGAGCGAGCCTCTGAGAATTACACGCACTGGAGGGGGGGGGGGCGGATTCCGCCCCTCCCCTATGGTCTCGCCCCCCCCCCATAAGAGCTATAATAACGAAATTTGTAGGGTAGGGAGGTTCTGTAAGGGAATTTGCATGACCTTAGGTCAATATATTTGAGGTCGGTCAAATGGGTTCAAATATGCAAAAAAATAGCACTTTGCTCCAGAAACCCCACAATATCTCAAGAACTATGATAGCTAGGAGCAAACGAAAAAGCAATCGAAAGCTCTTGAACAAAGCAATCGCCATGGTGTCCACACATTTGAGCTCAGGTCAATAGTTTAGGCTCCAGGGGTGATCAAAGATCAAATAGGCTATTTATGGCAAAACGGTATTTCGCAAATTGCTTTTGATCTAATAAAGATAAGGCAATATTTTGACACCATGGTGTCGTCTTGCCAAGGCGCTTCGAAATATATTTATGTTGATCAGTTTAGGTCAACTTTAAAATTTGACATCAGGTCAAGGTCAAGTGGTGACCCAAGATGGGCATGCTGCATATCGGGAGACGTGTTTTGACGAGACAAACACATTGGTACCGGTTTCACTTATCTATCTTCATTCTGTCGCAATTGATATCACTTCGTTTTACAAAAGTAACGGAGCAATTAACTTCCGTTACATTGTTGACGATGTAGCGGAGCAACGAGTAACGAGTTGTTTTTTTGGAGTAACGGAGTAACGAGTAACGAAGTTACATTTTGAAGTAACGGTGCCCACCTATGGCCTGAAGTATAAAGGAGTTACATAGATTTACGGCGATTGAAACAAGTGCAAATTAGTTGATTTTAGTGAACTATAATAAATATTGCACGGCAGAGGCGGTTTCAGGGACTTGAAAAGGAGAGGTTTACATTTTTTTTGCCTCCCTTTTTCGCTAACCTGGCACCGCCTGTGGATGCAAATATGCCTTATAACTGATGTGTCCGATGTCTCAATAGCGCACGATTTCATTTATTTTATAAAAAAAGAGAAAAAAGACAGTTTTATAAGGCATTTATTTTACCCCCAAATTTAGTGACCTGAAAACGCCTATGATTTTTACATTTTCAAAAGCCACCATCATATATCAATCCCCAATTCAATCTCTATCGATCTCCATTAGTTGCGTTTAAATCGGTTGATCAACATGACAGCTGTGTTGGATCACAAATACCTCTAATATTTGTAGTTTTTGCCCCCCTGTTGCCCCCTATAAAACAAAATATAATTTTCTATTTTTTAGAAATGTAGATCGTGTTAAGGGAAATTAAACGCCGTTTGATTTGTGAAAATTGGACGGGTAGATCTCGAGATCTCCTGGGAGGGGGGGGGGCGGAATCCCCCCCCCCCCTGCCACTAATAGGGGTAGCCAGGAGCCTGCCACTAATAGGGTTAATGGCTACGAGCGGTAGGTTTCGTCCCTCTCGAAATTCATGGATACGAGCCGACCCGATCAGGCTTAACCCGCGAGTTACGGGGGTATATTTCATAACGCGACTTACTGTGGGGGGGGGGGGGGGGGGCGGGCGGGCTATTTTTGCCCCCCCCCCCTCGGATCTCCGGAACTACTGGAACGATTGTAAAAATTCAAACGGCATTCGATAGCCCTGGGAAATTCATCAAGGGAAACCTAATATTGTTGACCTCGGGGTCACCGATGACGTCACAGGTCAGGGCCAGTACAAAATGTTTGACCGTGTCAAAAGGTCTCGATGGATGGAATTGTCGCGCAAAATTGCGATATTAAACGCACAAGCAGTCGATAAATCGGTATGATTCGTGTGTTTGACACTTCTAAGTACCATTCTGAGCTGTGTATGCCCCTGGGTCAGGTCAAGGTCATCCGAGGTCACGAGGTCAAACTGCAGATTACGGTCATTAGGCGTTGTAACCAGACATGTGCCAAGATCCTGGACGTCTTAACCTTTGCATCCGGATTCTGACAATGATCAAGGTGATACATCACTAATGTGTGTTGCAACTTGTTGCATCTAGCTTGCTCCTTTGTGCCTGAGCCTGTTTTTTTTATTCAAGTATCAAAATGCTAAGAAAATAGCCCAGGATCTGTTTTGGGATCCTGGACCCTGGATCCAAGATCCCAAAAGATCCTGGGCTATTTTCACGGTGTTCTGATACTTTGATCAACGGGAAAATTGTGCATGTGAAGAAGTAAGTAAGGAGTAGAGATGCAAAAATTTCCCAAAAAACAGGAACCGGCCCCGCACCGCCACCGCACATACATGAGTTGGGACCGGCATCAAGGCCGGCCACATGTGGCAGCACCCGCCAGGCCCGGCATGCAGCAGATAGGAATCTGCATGTATACTTCATTCTACACCTAAAATATTTTAGCAGGAATATTTATAGTTTGCAATGTGCATTTTGCACCATTTTAACACACACCACATTGAAACACCAATGGATAATGGATATATATGGACCATGGAGTAAAGAAATCCCACACAAGTCAGAACTTGAGATAAATAATCAACAACAGACTAACAGGAAAGTCGAACAGGTCAAGGTGAGTAGATTTCTTTGATCTTTGGTGGTTTGCAAAAATAAAAAACAAAAACAAGACGCATGATATATATATATATATAGATCATGCAAGTCCAAAGGAGCAGCTTAAAAGTATGTAATAAGTATGCATTCATCACTCAACATCACACAATGCAATGTTTGGGTTGTAATTGTAATAGCTTCTACAAACAATGTTGAGGTACTACAACCTACTTACTTATTTGATCAATGTTGACATGGACTAGTAAATAATACATATACTTCACAGGATAATGGGGAAAAGGCAAGTTTTCCTGGACATTTAAGTATGACAAACGTACTAAAAACATTGGGAGTGACAATCATATCTTGAATGATAAAAGTAAAATAATCAACCTGTTTCAAATTACAGAGTATCCTCGGTTTTCTCACTATCCAAGCCAAGATATCTATAACTAACAACCAAGCCAGTCACACACAGAACCACTCTTATACGGCCTTGGCACATATTTATACAGCCTTGGGGAGTGGGCACAGATAAACAAAGCCTGAGCTACTTCACTGCCAAGACCGTACAACTGCCTTGGTACAACTTCACACGTCCGTCAAGCTAGCAGCAGATTCATATTCGCGAATCTGCTGCTGCCAGACAGACATTCGCCGGGCTCGAATATACTGCTACTGGCAGCAGATTCGGCGAATGTCTGTCAGCTGGCAGCATATTCGTGAACAACTTCCGCGGCCTTCTTGGCGCATCTTAGACGCGAGCAGCAGATTCAGATATTCGCCGGGCTCGAATATACTGCTACCAGCAGCAGATTCGGCGAATGTCTGTCAGCTGGCAGCATATTCGTGAACAACTTCTGCGGCATTCTTCGCGCATCATCTGAACGCCAGCAGCAGATTCGCAACGTGATGTGTTTGAGTTGAGTTGTTCGGTGAGAGATGGGTACCTTCTAGGTAAGTAGGTATTAATCAACGTATTACTGACTTGAAGCAGTCAGTGGTGAGTGGCACCTCTAACCTCCTCCTACTTACCTAGAAGGTATCCATCTTTCACCGAACAACTCAACTCAAACACATCACGTTGCGAATCTGCTGCTGGCGTTCAGATGATGCGCGAAAAATGCCGCGGAAGTTGTTCACGAATATGCTGCCAGCTGACAGACATTCGCCGAATCTGCTGCTGGTAGCAGTATATTCGAGCCCGGCGAATATCTGAATCTGTGCATATATTATTATAGGCTAAACGTATATTGCGCCGCTATCGCTGGCATATCGTCATCACCATGCCAGTCACCCCCTTTTCATGTTCCTGAATACGCCCCTGAAACTCTATATGTAATAAATAATGCAAATAATGGAAGCAGAAGCTATCTTTTGTTTGTTTATTTGTTTATTTATTGACAACGAGCAACAGGCATTCACCCAATTACAGATCAAGTCGAGTAATTAAAACACGCGACGACACGACAGCAGCAGACACACGCACACAGTTGAAAACAGACGAGGCAAATATGATAACGAAAATGTGATACTAAAATAGAACAAAAGTTCATAAAACAGTAAATATGAAGACGTTAAAAATAAACATAGGTGAACAATAGTTCACAGGCATGCTTTGAGGCTACGCAGACCTAAGAAAACGCTTGTAAAAGAACACATAAGATCGGTAAATGAGAAAACTCCAGCAGTAAAATAAGAGTAATAAAACTCGCATGCTCACATCACACACGCCCACACACAATCCCAACTCATCGCCACCAGTGTTGTGCAGCCTATACCGCCATACTCTTGACATATGATTTCACCTGCATTCTAAAAGCTCCTAAGGTATCATTGAAAAGGTCGGATGCAGGACAGGCAGACAGGAATAGGTTGGTGTTGCGAGGCGCCCGCGCAAAGACGGCACGTTTAACAGTTTCCACTCTAGCGAATGGGACGTGCAGGATTGTGTGCGATGCTGCGCGGGTATGCCGTGTTGATATTTGCAAGGAAGAGCTTTGAAGAAGCGAAGAAGACTCGATCCGTCCTGAGAAGGTTCTATGTACAAATAGTATGTCATACTGCACTCTTCTCTGAGCAAGCGAGGCGATATTAAAAGACTGTAAAAGATCTGAATATGAATATGAGGGTGAGTGTGAATGGTGAAGGGTATGGACATGTGACTCGAGCCAGATAAGAAACTTGTGTTGGACGCGGTCCAACCGATCGAGCTGTGTTGCTGCTGCACCTCCCCATATCACACATCCGTACTCGAGTATGGAGCGCACGTTACCGAAATATGCTGCCAATATTGGCTCCCGTTTCAAGGCGCCGCGAGCACAACCAGTCTGAAGGGATCTCATCATCACACCCAGTGCTCTGTTTGCCTTGGTAACCGTGAAGTTGATGTGGTCTCTAAATGTGAGCTTAGCGTCTAGCCATACTCCAAGGTCACGGATTGAAGATACGTGTTCCAAGGGTGTTTCATTGATTTTGTAAGTCACTGAAATGGGAGATCGTTTCAAAGTCATAGTGAATGACTTACATTTTGTCGGATTGAGATTAAGTTTCCAGTCAGCAGACCACTGGCAAAGACTGTCCAGATCCCTTTGCAGCAAAAGTGAGTCGTTCGGGGTTGAAATTGTGTGATACAATTTGACATCATCGGCAAATAGCAAACAATTGGTCGTAATTTGTCAGGCAAGTCGTTAACGTACAAAGCGAAAAGTAATGGCGATAGAATGCTTCCTTCAGGTGTTCCAGAGACCACGTTTGTCCAGTCGGAGCACCTTCCATTTACAACGACTCGTTGTTTGCGGTTTTTACATCTTGATATCCATAAATGCCCCTTACATTGCTCTATTGACTTCCCGCCAAGCATTGAATACTTCCTGGAAACCCCTCCCCCTTTTCAAGCCCCTGAAACCGCCTCTGCTATGCAATTTTTATGATATTTCATGTACATCAACTAATTTGCACTTGTTGCAATCACCGTAAGCCGATGTAACTCCGTCATACTTGATGCAGTTAGGAAGAAACCGTGAAGATCGCATTTCCGTATTATCGCCAAATATCGCCTCCGAACCCACCCAAAACTGTGCCCTGGAACCGCCTCTGTTCAGTTTAAGAACTCAAAATTTTGACTCCAAATGCGGAGTTCAATTCTATGAAAAGTCCCAAAATTTTATGGGCCTGCTCCCAGCCGTTCTGGAGATATCTGCGAAAAACATGAGTGGGGGGGGGGGGGAGGGGCGGAATCCACCCCCCCCCCCCCCTGTTACAAATAGGGTTAAAGGGAATGCTTCACCTTTCTGAAAGTTGTCAAATATGCGCTGGTTGTAGTCGAAAATATGAAGTAAGTGCTGCTGAAAACGATGGAGATATTTTCTCTCTGGAAAAGTCACTTATCTTTATACAAATTAAGTTTTATATTTGGGATGATGACGTCATTATTGAGCTATACACCGCCGCTGATTGGCTGACGAAGCGGGATTGGCTGACAAAGTGACTGTCAGCCAATCAGCGGTGGCACTAGCCTAGACCCCATTTTGCAAATGGGAAATCAAATTGCTTAAAAATGGCTATGTTTTTGGGAAAATGACCTTACTTAGTATTTTCGACATTTCAATAACGACCAAAGATAATGGCTATCTCAGTTCAAAACCAATACAAAGGTACAAAGGTGAAACATTCGCTTTAATGTTTTGGTTTCACATTCTGTGTGTCTTACTTCGGATGTAGCTCTCTAAAGTTAATTTATTTGCCATGTCTGCTACATTTTGTGACATTCTGTTTTTCTGGATGCAGTTACTGAATGATGTCATGTCCAAATGATTACTTATGTTAAAGCTTGCAAATTATAAAAAAATTGTACATTGCATTTTATTTAAGATCAAATATAAATTGCAATTGGATAATTTACAATACCAATAGGTACCATTTAGGAAATGTGTGTTCTGAAAGTTTCAAGATACTGCCATCGAAGTGTTTATTCGGGAATGACTGATATCAAGTTACCTTTACCTATGCCATAATATAGTAATACCAGTAAAACGTCTTGTTGGGCGATGACCGAGCGGGCGCGCACTGGTCAAGCTAAAACAGGTCTGAAATATGAAACGTTACGGGAGCACACGTGGTAGTAACACATAGTCATTTTAGTCCCTTTGGTCCCCCATAAAAATTGCCAGGCCTCCATGCATGCCAACATAAAAATAAATTTTCCACCAAAAGGGAGTACGTCCTGAGCGCTGCATGTTTCAGCGTATACAAAATGAATGCTTAGATAAATCAAGCCATTTTTGATCAAAAATTATTTTTGTTCATTTCGACGTCTGCGGGTGCCACGCGCTGTGATACCACCCCTATCAGAACGCACCATAACAAAATCAAATTGATTTGATGGTCCTATCCAATGGTGAAAACCCGATCTCAATCGGAGCAGTGGTTGCAAAGTTATTAGCTTCCGAGAAGCGTCTGTATGGCCGGGTCGGGCTGGGTCGGGCCGTTTCAAATGTAAATTTGTCTAGTAAGTTGCCGAGAAACCTCACGGGCGCTTCGGAGGATTCCTGTGTATGGAGCCTCAGGCTATGGACTCATGGAGTTGTTGCTGATGTGACAATGATGTATGCTGTGCTCCGTGGTCACATTGAGCCACACTGCATACGTCATTGTGACGTCAAAGGCAGTTCCATAGCCCAAAAATTAGCCCAAAAATGGAATGGTTGCAGAGACATGAGCTTCTCAAAAGCGTCGCCACTGGTCGGGCCGGGCCGGGCCGCTCATAATCAGATTTTTCCCATATACCATGGAAGGACGATCGAGTGCTTGGCGCTCGCTCGTAAAAACTGAATTTTTTATGTTGGCATGCATTGAGGCCTGGCAATTTTTATGGAGGACTAAATGGACTATGTGTTACTACCACGTGTGCTCCCGTACCGTTTCATATTTCAAACCTGTTTTAGCTTTACCAGAACGCACCCGCTCGGTCATCGCCAAAAATGGCGTTTTACTGGTTGTACAATAATATGATACGTGACATTTGCCCCCACTCCCGTCATTTTGCAATACCTCCTAAATCAGCACCAATATCGTCACCAAACTTGCAGTACCTTCTCTCACATCAATTGTACACATGTTCGCCTGTGGCCAAAGGAAAAAGATGAAGTTATAGTAGGTCAACCGGGAATGACGTCAGAGTGACGTCATGTTCTACGTTTTTGTTGTTGTAAGGGTTTGCGAAAAACTCTTTCAGAAGTATAATTTTTTCAGATAAATTAAATTGTTATATCAAATGGTTGACAATAGACTCGGCTATCAAACTGCTATCTCGGATTTTTTTTAGCTTGATTGAAATTCAAAATTTTGAGAAATCCAAAGAAAAATATTTGTTTGCAATATTTTCTTTTTAATCAGAGTTATTCCAAAAACTGTTTTTGTGATCGAGACGTGTCCGGTGAATATATGTACCAAATTTGAAGTCGATATCAAAAATGACTGACTTATGCCCTTTCAAAGATGCAAATCGACCACCTCTCACAGCATTACCAATTACCATGCATAACCCATGCATTTCCGTTTTCGCCTTGTCCTTCGATAACTATGGAACAAACAATGTTATAATGCCATTTTTCGCGGTCTAGACGACAAACGAACCCATACACATGTATGCAAACGCCTAAAGACCATGGTCAGCAGTTTGACCTCTTGACCTCGGATGACCTTGACCTGACCGAAGGTCATCAAAAGCTTAGAATGGTACTTAAAAGTGTCAGACACACGAATCATACCGATTTATTGACTGCGTATGCGTTTAATATCGTTATTTTGCGCGACAATTGCATTCACCGAGACCTTCATGTAGGGGTATTGGGCAGACATTTGTTGTTCCGGATATATTGGTCATTCCACCCTTGTTTGATGTAATATGATCAAATTCTGTGAAAGGTTTTTTTTTTGTTCTGCGAAACCCATCAGTACCGACATTTTTCCCTTTTACCCCTATATAAGCTCCCCATGAATTTGGCCAAAATGCAGATTTCAGTTTTGGTGCTAGAGCTAATTTTTGGTTTATTGAAAACGCAGACCAAATTTGGTCTTAAAAAGTGTGCTTAATTTGGAAATCTCAACAATAATTTATTTTAATAAAATTGGCCCTATTGGTTGGCAGATATAGCGTTTGGGAGATATAGCATGCTCAAATCTGATTGGTCGAGAAATTGGGCAATTACCCAACTGATTTTTATTTTAGATCCTTGTAGTCGATTTAGTGGGGGTAGGTAACTTCAAATTGACCATATCTGGCTTTGTTTGAAAGATAAAGCAATTTTAATACAGCTAATTAAGCTAATTAGTTGAATTAGGTGGTGCTGATGAATTTAGAATTAATCAATGATTTTTCGATTTTGTTTGCGAGGTACGGTCAAATGACAGCGAAAAAAAAACATGGAATCCGCCATGCACGAGCACAATTCCAAAAGCTGACTCCATACCCCCGACCCCTACTTCATGGCACGGTCAAACATTGTCTTTGACCCGACCTATGACGTCATCGGTGACTCCGAAGTAAGCAATATTAGGTTTCCATAGATGAGTCTTCCAGGGCTATTGAATGCCGTTTGAGTGGTTTAAATGGGCCCAATAGTTTCGGAGATCCTAGGGGGAGGGGGCAAAAAATAGCGCCCCCCCCCCCGTAAGTCGTGCTATGGAAAGTACCCCAGTAACTGCCGAGTTAGGGGAGGTTTTGGAGAGGGAATGGCTAAGTGGTCAGTTTGACTGTTTCCGATGTACAGAACCCAGGTTCGGGCCCCGGTAAGGTCATGGGCTGCTCAGGGTGTCACATTGTACAGCATTCCAGGGTGCGAGAGCTGTACAATGACGAGTGTGCGTGACCACATGGGTCACGCTCATCTAAAAATAGGCCTGTTCTCTGCATAGCAAGCTGACCTGCTGCCTGTCCATTCGTTACATTAGTGCATTTCCCATGTTCCAGGTAGCTGCATTCGGCAACCACTAGGCCTCTGCGTGACTGGTGCAGCGGACAGCCGCGTGACTGGTGCAGCGGACAGCCGCGCGACTGGTGCAGCGGACAGCCGCGCGACTGGTGCAGCGGACAGCCGCGTGACTGGTGCAGCGGACAGCCGCGTGACTGGTGCAGCGGACAGCCGCGCGACTGGTGCAGCGGACAGCCGCGTGACTGGTGCAGCGGACAGCCGCGTGACTGGTGCAGCGGACAGCCGCGTGACTGGTGCAGCGGACAGCCGCGTGACTGGTGCAGCGGACAGCCGCGTGACTGGTGCAGCGGACAGCCGCGTGACTGGTGCAGCGGACAGCCGCGTGACTGGTGCAGCGGACAGCCGCGTGACTGGTGCAGCGGACAGCCGCGTGACTGGTGCAGCGGACAGCCGCGTGACTGGTGCAGCGGACAGCCGCGTGACTGGTGCAGCGGACAGCCGCGTGACTGGTGCAGCGGACAGCCGCGCGACTGGTGCAGCGGACAGCCGCGTGACTGGTGCAGCGGACAGCCGCGTGACTGGTGCAGCGGACAGCCGCGTGACTGGTGCAGCGGACAGCCGCGCGACTGGTGCAGCGGACAGCCGCGTGACTGGTGCAGCGGACAGCCGCGTGACTGGTGCAGCGGACAGCCGCGTGACTGGTGCAGCGGACAGCCGCGTGACTGGTGCAGTGGACAGCCGCGCGACTGGTGCAGCGGACAGCCGCGTGACTGGTGCAGCGGACAGCCGCGTGACTGGTACAGCGGACAGCCGCGCGACTGGTGCAGCGGACAGCCGCGTGACTGGTGCAGCGGACAGCGGCGCACCCGTGCGTGTGTTTGTGCTGTGTGTGTGTGTGTGGGCGGCCGAAACGGAATGCAGTGAGACTCGGCAGCGGCCGCCACCATGCCGGGAGTGGTCAGTGTTGAGGAGTTCGCGCACGAGACACGCGAGGATGTCGCCTCGCCCACCACCTCCACGTTCGTCACGAAAATACCGCAGTTCAGACAGAGCATCGCCTGCCTGGAGGAGGTACGAACAGCGGAAATGAGGAGTGAAACAGAACGTTGCTTACAGCTGGTTGCAGCTGCTTACAGTTTAAGACAGCTGCTTACAGTTAAATTATATGGTTAAATGTAATACCTAGCAATCTCTCTATGCATTAGTTCAAATAAAATAACGTGTTTAACGGCGGCAAATAAGAGAGGCATTGTGAAATAAATGCGTTTGTTCGTTTGATAACGTCTCACATGGCAAACGATACCCAGGAAGAAACGTTTAGGACATTTAGGTGTTTCGACAGATGTCTCGTGTAGTCAAATACTTGGTGACTTCATTTGATGATCATACTACTGGCGATAAACTAATCTGCTGTTGTATCTGATGTACTCACGCCTCGGTACATGACGTGACATAGCTCTGATGACCGGCACGTCTTTCCAGATGCTGGATCATGACAGGGATAGTCTGAACAAGACGCGCAAAGCTGTCAAGGCCATCTCAAACAGCGGAAACGGTGAGTGACGCACCCCGTAGCCAGGAAACAGGCGCATTGAGGCGACATTTGTGCTATTTCCTCGTATCAGGACGTGTACGATTATTCAAGCTAACTTTGTTACTGCGCTAACTGCGCTTTTGTGCGTATGGTGTGAGTTGGTGCACCAGTTCGGGGAGTATCATTTGTTTGTTGTCGGTACGTCGTATTGGCATTGTCTCTCATACGTTGCGTTTCGCCCGTTCCACGAATGTCGCAGTCGTTGACGGTGCTGACTAGTTGAGATGTCCGTGGATGTTTCTCAGATGTCATTGGCCACTTTGGACATCTGCTTAACAAATTCAGTTTCATGTTGACAGTCTAAGACATTGACATTTAGCTAACTTACATAGCTGATGCCACTCTTTTCTGAAAATACCAACATTGCCGCTGGCGCCATTCAATCTTGCCTGTCGGTTCGGGGCCGGCCATCTTAGTTGGACGGTCGTTCTGAGCCGGACCACCGACGTGGTGTCTGCGCTATCGGCAGCAGTCTTCCGGCGGGCGCCGGTCGGTTCCGGTGGTGCTGTGCCCCTCATCCGTCCTGCCGGTGCAGGGCAGACCTCACGGCTGCCAGGGAGCAGGATCTCGGTGCGGCCACAGGGTGTCGCCCTGGAGTTGATAACCCCACAGAGGGGACGGGCATGCTGGTGTTTCGCCCGGAGTCTGTAGCCCCAGAGAGTGGCAGGACATTCGAGGGCGTCACCTGGCGTCTGTACCCCTGGAGAGGGCAAGGCAGGTGGGGCGTCTCCCGGGAGTTTGTAGCTCCGCAGAGGGGACGGACGGGCAGGTGGGGGCGTCTCCCGGGAGTTTGTAGCTCCGCAGAGGGGACGGACGGGCAGGTGGGGGCGTCTCCCGGGAGTTTGTAGCTCCGCAGAGGGGACGGACGGGCTCTGAGGAAGCCACGGCACGCGGTGCGCGGGGAGTGTGTATCTGCCGGTGACATTTCGCCGGGCGATGCCGGACGATGCATCAGACTGCACCTATGCTGTGTGGTGTGCGGCGTTGCTGAGGCTGTGTGGTGTGCGGCGCCGCTGAAGCTGTGTGGTGTGCGGCGCCGCTGAGGCTGTGTGGTGTGCGGCGCCGCTGATGCTGTGTAGTATGCGGCGCCGCTGAGGCTGTGTGGTGTGCGGCGCCGCTGAGGCTGTGTGGTGTGCGGCGCCGCTGAGGCTGTGTAGTGTGCGGCGCCGCTGAGGCTGTGTGGTGTGCGGCGCCGCTGAGGCTGTGTGGTGTGCGGCGCCGCTGAGGCTGTGTGGTGTGCGGCGCCGCTGATGCTGTGTAGTGTGCGGCGTTGCTGAGG